>JAJIBD010010963.1:0-57454 GCA_021461705.1 Cryptotis parvus
GCAGTGCATGAGATCCTACACAGCAGAACTTCAGGACTGCTGTGCTCACGTGGCAGCCCTGGGGAGTCATGGCGTTGCTGTTAGCCACTGAGTCAGCCCGTAGGTCTGTGGCTTGTTTGTATTTAGAACTCCTTCCCACTTACATATACTGCTCTCTCTCTCTTTCTCTCTCTCTCACTTGTTTGCTCGCTCTCTCACTCTTTCTGTCTTCCTTTTTTTCTATCTCACTCAGACACATAATTTTCTTGTCTTCTTGTTTTCCCTTCATAATTTGTTTAGAATTATATGCAGTGTTGGCATTATTCGACAGCATTGGTGTATTCATTACTGAGCCATGCAATACATGATAATTGATTTTCCTTTCTGGTACAGCTTTGTTTTCTCCTCTAGAATAATTATTATCAATTTTCATTTCTTTTTTCTGGTTTGTACTCTAATCGGCTAACCTAGGTTGTTTAAATCTCCTCCTTCCTAATATCACTGTATCACTGTCTTCCGTTATATCATCAATTTGCTCGAGCGGGCACCAGGAACATCTCAATACGTCCTGTCACATGCGAGATAGCCCAAGGGCATCATCCCGCTCCAGAAATATAAAGAGCCGTAAACCATTCCATCAGGTCATGAGAATGAGGTCTATAATTGTTACTGGTATTTGGCATGTCAAGTCGACACAGGTAGCTTGCCAGACTCTGCTGTGCGGGTGGGATACCCCATATAGGACACGGATTTAAGAACCGAAGATTAGATCATCTACAGAGAATTATTAAAACTTACTTAGCACTATACTTAAAATAGATGCAAAAGAAATTACAATATATGCAAATTACATGAAAAAAAAAGTCATTCAAATAAAAATTTCTGCTTTGTCATAAAATTTATCTTGAAGCAGCCTTTCCTGAGCCTTCTGATCTGTTTTATGTGGACCTTGACTTTTCTAGGTGTGCAGAGATAACCTGTTGTGGTTCTTATGCCATCCTCATTCTGGGGATGCCTTTAGTTTTTCCTTGTGTTTCCTAGAAGTCTGTGACTTTCCCTTTATTCATTACTCCCTCCTTTACTAAATAAATAAATAATAAATTAAGTAAGTAAATAAATAAATAAATAAATAAAAGCGTTGGGGGCAAATAAATAAAAGGATTGTACCATACCCTGCTGTGCTCAGGGATCATATGTTTCCAGGGATTGAATCAGCATTAGTCATGTGAAAGATGAGTGCCTTACCCACTGTACTGTCTCTCTGGTTCCTCAGTTTCTTATTAGTTAACTGAATATGGGTTATTTTATCCATGCTCAGGGAACTCCGTGGTACTTTAAACCCTACAGTGTATTCTTTAGCTCCAGGACATTTCGCTAATGTACTTACTTGGTTTCTTCCTCACATTGTTTCTCTTCTTTCTTCCTGGAATTCTGTCTTGTTGTGTGGACATGATACTCTCTGAAGCACCGGCTTACCACCTGGCTGCACTGCTTGCAGCCCTTCCCTCTGCAGGAGCAGCTAAAATGTGCCATCTCTCTAATCACGTGTTGACCTTTCTGACTTAGCTAGTGCAGTCTGAGTAGTTTAATTAGTACACGCTATCTGGAGTCGCAGCCCAAGTCAGCTGCTATTATAAAACAGTTCGAGTCAGCTGTTATTATAAAACATTAGGTAGTCTCTGGGGCTCACCTTGAATAACCAAGACTTGCCTTATAAGGAATTCCAGGCAGTTAGAATGTGGGCATGTGGCCAGCCACAGAATCTCTCTCTCTCTCTCTCTCTCTCTCTCTCTCTCTCTCTCTCTCTCTCTCTCTCATTCATTCATTCATTGAAAAATTTTTTATTTACCACCATGAGATATATAATTACAAAAGTGTTCATAATTGGTTTTCAGTCATACCATGTGGTGTTCCAGCACCCATCCCTCACCAGTGCCCCATTCCTACCACCAATGTCCCCACATTCCCTCCTACCCACCCCCCAGCCTGCCTCTATAGCAGGCACCTTTTTATTTTCCTCTCTTTCTCCCTCTCTTTATCTCTATCTCTGTCTCTGTATCTCTCTCTCTTCTTTTACACATTGTGACTTGCCCTACAGACATTTAGGGTTTATCATGTAAGTTTCTTCGTGTATATTCAATGGTGAGTTCTAGTTTGGCATTACCATTTCCCACACTTAGTAGAACACTGGTATATATTTATATCCCATTAATGAATGCAGTCACTCTATATCTGTCCTTTTCCTTCTGACTAATTTCACTCAGCATGATAGTCTCCATATCCATCCATTTGCAGGTGAATTTCATGATTTCGTCTTTTCTGACAGCTGCATAGTATTCCATCGTGTAGATGTATCACAGTTTCTTTAGCCACTCCTCTGTTCTCAGGCACTTAGGTTGTTTCTAGATTCTGGCTATCGTGAATAGAGCTGCGATGAATAAAGAAGTACAGATAGTGTTTCTGCTATGTGTTTTGGGGTCTCCAGGGTATATTCCCAGGAGTGGTATTGTTGGGTCAAATGGGAGCTCAATATCTAGTTTTTGGAGGAATGTCCATATTGTTTTCCAAAAGGTCTGGACCACTTTGCACTCCCACCAACAGTGGATGAGAGTCCCTTTTCCCTGCATTCATGCCAGCACCAGTTGCTCTTGCTGTTTTGGATGTGTGCCAGTCTCTGTGGGGTGAGATGGTACCTCATTGTTGTTTTGATTTGCATCTCCCTGATGATTAATGATGAAGAGCACTTTTCATATGCCTTTTGGCCATTTGAATTTTTTCTTTTTTTTGAAGCTTCTGTTCATTCTTTCTCCCCATTTTTTGATGGGGTTGGCTGTTTTCTTCTTGTAAAGTGCTACCAGTGCCTTATATATCCTGGATATTAACCCCTTATCAGATATCAGATGGGTATTAGGTGAATATTCTTTTCACTCTGTGGACTGTCTTTGTATATTGGTTCACCATTTCTTTTTGAGGTGCAGAAACTTTTCAGTTTTATATAATCTCATTTGTTTACTGTTGCTTCCATTTTCTTGGTCAGTGGTGTTTCATCTTTGAAGATGCCTTTAGTTTCAATGTCGTGAGAGCATATTCCTATGTTTTCTTCGATGTACCTTATAGATTCATGTCGGACATTGAGATCTTTAATCCATTTTGATCTGACTTTTGTGTATGGCTTTAGAAGGAAGTCTAAGTTCATTTTTTTACCTGTAGCTGCCCAGTTTTCCCAGCACCATTTGTTGAAGAGGCTTTCTTTGCTCCTCTTAATATTTTTTGCTCCTTTATTATAGATTAAGTGATTGTATATTGAGTGTGTTTTTCGGGATATTCAGCTTTGTAGTAGAGTTAGAGGTTGGGGAAAGTGATACCTCCCATCTTCTTTTTCCCAAGGATTGCTTTAGCTATTCATGGGGGTTTATTATTCCATACAAATTTCAGGAGAGTTTGGTCAATTTCTTTGAAGAACGTCATGGGTCTCTTTATAGGGACCGCATTGAATCTGTATAAAGCTCTAAGGAGTATTATCATTTTGAATATTTTAATTCTCCCTATCCATGAGCAGGGAATGTATCTCCATTTTCTCAGGTCCTCTTTTTTTTTTTGAAGTAACGTTTTGTAGTTTTCTTTGTAGAGATCCTTTACATTCTTTGTCAAACTGATTCCTAGGTATTTGATTTTCTATGGCGCAACTGTGAATGGGACTGTTTCTTTAGTATCCTTTTCTTCTCTTTCGTTATTTGCATATAGGAAAGCCATTGATTTTTGGGTATTGATTTTGTACCCTACCATTCTACCATAGGAATCTATTCTATTTTTTTATTTTTGAAATATTTTATTATCTCTGTCTTCCCGTTCATCATCGATTTGCTCGAGCAGGCCCCAGTAACATCTCCATATGTCCTGTCTCATGCTAGTAGAGCCCAAGGGCATCTGCTTGCTCCAGGAACATAAAGAGACTCAGTCCATTCCAGAATGAGGTCTATAATTGTTACTGGTATTTGGCATATCAAATACAACACGGGTAGCTTGCCAGGCTCTGCAGGTAGCATACTCTTGTAGTCATCTCTAAGGCCAGCATTTATTGATGAACGGCGCGCCACAAGCAGCCGTGCGAGCCAGGCTGTAATAGGCTGGTCTGCTGGGTGAAGTTCTGACAAGAGAGAAGTCCGGATGTGGGAATGGAGGCCCTCATGGAGTGGGGGGGTCGGCTTGTTGCAAGGCTCTGCTGGGGTGGCGGGCCAGGGCTAGAACTTCGCCATCCCTCCCTGGGCACCTCGTGAGCGGCTGGGCACAGGGAAAGCCAGTAGCAGCTCTGCCCCCATGTCTGTGAGTCTCAGACAGATTTTATTTATACCATCAGATTTTATTATACCACTGTAAAATATACAATTACAAGATGTTCATGTTTGAATTTTGGTTCTACAGTGTTCCAACACCCATCCCTCCACCCCTGCCCATCTCCCATCACAAATGTCCCCACCTCCCTCCCCTTCCCCCAGCTTGCCTCCATAGCAGGTTCTTTATCTCTTCTAACTCTCTCTCTCTCTCTCTCTCTCTCTCTCTCTCTTTTTCTCTTTCTTCTTCCCTTTCTTACACATTGTAGATTATAATATATTCTAGAACATAATCAGTTCCGCTAGTTTGATGTACCAGGTCCAGACCACGAAAATGGTGGATATTATGGTGAGTTGCTTCCGAGGCCCTACAAAGGTGTGGGCCCACTCCCAAAACCCATCTTGCCTCCTAGGAGCCTCATGGTCAGCTGAGCTAGGGCAGAGCCGGATGGCAGCTCTCCCACATGCATCTGAGTTTCTGCATCATGGCCGAGAGCTCTGAGGCAGTTTGTGGGGGGGTGGGGCACCAGGCCTCTGGGATGGGTCAGAGAGGGGAATGGGGTCCCCAGCTCCATCTCTAGGAATACCCAATGACTTCTACCTCTGAGTGCTGCCTACTTGGGCTCATACTCGGCTGCTCTGAGCTGGTCTTGAGATTAGCATCTCTCTTATGTGTGTTTTGATGAGCTGTGGGGTTTGAACTGCAAAAATGGTGGCTATTATGGGAGTGAATCTCATCCAGCTGCTTCCAGGGCCCTACAGAGGTGATGGGCCAACACCCAAACCCCATCATTCCTCCTGGGAGCCTCATGGTCAGCTGAGCTAAGGGAGGCCGATGGCAGCTGTCCCCCATGTGTCTGAGTCTCTGCATCATGGCTGAGAGCCCTGAGGCAGCTCGTGGGTGGGGCCACCAGGCCGCTGGGATGGGTCAGAGAGGGAAGGGTACCCCAGCTCCATCTCCAGGAATGCCCGATGACATCTGCCTCTGAGAGCTACCTACTTGGGCTCAAACTCGGCTGCTCTGAGCTGGTCTTGAGATCAGAGTCTCTTTTGCAAGGGTTCTGATGAGCTGTGGGGTCCGGACTGTGATAATGGTGGTTATTATGGTGAGCGAGTCTCATCCGGTTGCTTCCAAGGCCCTACAGAAGAGATGGCCTTCTGTAACACATCTTGCCTCCTGGGAGCCTCATGGTTAGCTGAGCTAGGGAGAGCCGGATGGCAGCTCTCCCCCATGCATCTGAGTCTCTCATCTTTCTATCTCTATTTCTGTCTCTGTATTTCTCTCTCTTCTCCTACACCTTGTGACTTGCCTTACAGTTTATGATGCAATTATCTATGTGTGTATTCAGTAGTGAGTTCTAGTGTGACATTATAGTTCCTCATTCCCCATCAACTACCCCAGTTTGTTACAACTACAATGATCATTATGGTATACAGATGTAAAAGATCCTGGAAAAGACCTGGTCCTACCCTACTTTGTTATCTGAGCCTCTTGTGGGGCTGCACATTTTCACAGTTGTTTATCTGGTCTGCCCCTTGTCAGGTTCATCTGGTTACGGAGGCTGAGAGCCTGAAGCCATGCCCACTGGCATGGAGAGGAAGGAGCACAAATCCCTGCTCCAATTCCAGCCAGCATGGCTTCCCCCCCACATGACTGCTTTACTCTAGGAACTACGTTGGTCTCTGCTGGAGACTAGCAGATTCCTCAGAGACTCCCTGGGCTGCTCTCGTGGGCCAGGCAGCACAGCTGTGCATCTGGTCTGTCCCTTGTCCAGTTCATTTCTATTGTTACTGTTTTTGGCATATTGAATACAGCACAGGTAGCTTACCAGGCTCTGCCATGGCTCTGGGTTCAGCCCAGGGGGCCCAGTCTTTACCTATATCAGACCATCCACTATCCAGGGCCCACAGGGCAGAGCCCTGGGGGGTATAGACAAGCCTATCTCCTGTCTGCCACCTGCCAATGCAGCTGGGCACCACAGTCACACCTGCAAAACCTCGAGGGGCAGGTGGCCCAGGAATCTATTATTTCTAGAAGCTTTTGGTGAGAGGTTAGGGTTTTCTAGGTATAATATGTCATTTGCAAATAGTGACAGCTTGGCTTCTTCCTTTCCTACCTGGATGCCCTTAATGTCTTTTTCTTTGCTTATTGATATGGCAAATACTTCCAGTACTATATTGAATAGAAGTGGTGAGACTGGGTGGTCTTGTCCCCGACCTTAGGGGAAGGTTTTCAGTTTTTCCCCCATTGAGATTGATGCTCACTGTGGGCTTGTAGTAGATGGCTTTGATCATATTGAGGAAGTTCCTTCAATTCCCATCTTACGGAGAGTTTTTATCAGGAACGGGTCTTGGATCTTGTCAAATGCCTACTCTGTATCTATTGATATGATCATATGGTTTTTATTTTTCTTCTTATTGATATGATGTATTATGTTGATTGAATTGCAAGGATGTTGAACCATCCTTGCATTTCTGGAATGAATCCTACTTGGTCATGGTGTATAATCTTTTTGATGACTCTTTGGATTCTGTTTGCTAGTATTTTATCGAAGATCTTAGCATCTGTGTTCATCAGGGAGATTGGTCTGCAGTTTTCCTTTTTTTTGTGACATTTCTATCTGCTTTGGGTATCAGGAAGATATGTGTCTCGTAGAAGCTATTTGGGAGTATTTCTGTTACTTCAATTTCCTGGAAGAGCTTGAAAAGGACTGGGAGTAGGTCCTCTTTAAAGGTTTGGTCTAATTCGGGGCGGAGTGATAGTCCAGCAGGTAGGGCATTTGCCTTGCAGACGGCTGGCCCTGCCGGCCCAGCGTTCGATCCCCTGGCATCCCATATAGTCCCCGAGCACTGCCAGGAGTAATTCCTGAGCACAAAGCCAGGAGAAACCCCTGAGCATCACCAGGAATGTAAGAGTCCTACAGAGTTACAAAGACAAGTTGGATAAGTTGGACAAGTACCAGGGGGAGCACTGCACATGATCACCACTGCTACTGCTGGTGCCTGTGGTAGCTCAGTCCCCCAGATGCAGATTCCTTAGGGAAAGAAGATCCCCACTCTCACTTCCAAGGTTCCCCAAAGTTGTCCTTGCCATCTAAGGGTTGTTGCAGGTCTAAGTCCGAAGGTAATCCTTTAGATGTTTGATTTCCTTCCTATTATAGTTTCTATAAGATCGGTATTACTCTGATACCAAAAGCAGACAGACATTGCTGAAAACTATCAGTGACCTGATGAACACATTTTGTAAAACAAAATCTTCATAAACTGAATTCAGCAATACATTTGAAGTTTTCATTCCTATACCATGACCAAGTGTGATTTATTCTAGGGATGCAAGGATGTTTGATATATGCAAATCAATTAATGTGATCACCACTTCAACAGAAGATGAAAATCATGATTGTAACAATAGATGCAGTGAAAGTTTTTTGACAAGATTCATCATCCAGATATGAGTGATATCTGAATGTAATTACACTCAACAAAATGGGGTTAGAAGGAACTTAATATTGTAAAGGCCATATACGGTTAGACTATAATTATCAACAGTTAACCTATAGCTATCATACTCAACACAAAAACCTGGAAACATTTCCTCTAAGGTCAAGCACAAGACAGCGATGTTGACTTTCACCACTGTTACTCAGCACCCTATTGGAAGTTCTAGTCCTAGTAATTAAGCAAAAAGTATAAATTAGATGGATTCAAACCAGAAAAGTCAAACTATCATGATTTACAAATGATGTATGCATCAGAAAGGCTAAAAATAACCCAACTTTTGGAAACAAACCTATACGATGAAGTAGCATGTTACAAAATCAGTATAAGAAAATCTGTTGGTTTATTGCTCAAAATGACTGTGATAAGTTATGCAAATGATATATTTCTTAGAATAATCAGTACAACTGTGTAAGATAGATATTCAAAAATGCTAAAGGAAAATATAAATAAGAGACTTAAAAATACTCAAGTTGCCCACTGGAAATCAGGAAAGGAAAGTGGGGAGTGAAAAAAAATCAAACAAACAAAAAATGAAGTGGCAGGGCCCGGCGATAGCCCAGCGGGTAGGGGCGTTTGCCTTGCGCGGCCGGCCTGTGCCGGCCTGGGTTCGATCCCCGGCATCCCATATGGTCCCCGAGCACCGCCAGGAGTAATTCCTGAGTGCAGAGCCAGGAGAAACCCCTGAGCATTGCCGGGTGTGACCCAAAAAGCAAAAAAAAAAAAAAAAATGAAGTGGCAGATTAATTTTTTGGTTTTGAGGCCACATCCAGTGGTGCTCAGGGATCCTCGTGGTCTTTGAGAGATAGTCAGTGCTTCAGCACTTTGAGCTATCTCAGGAGATAGCCCTGAACTAGTGTATTTCAGTTCTAGTGTCCCACAGTCATATAAAATACACTACACAGGCACTTAGACAATGCTCCAACACTTCGAGCTATCTTAGGGATAGCCCTGAATGGTGTATTTGTCCTAATGTATCACAATCATATAAAATATGCTAGAGAGGCACTTAGACAAACTAAGCCACAAAGCACACAATAATTACATAAAATACAGAGTTCTACATACATCAATTAAAGGATGTTGGCAGACTTATTAAAAATATGACTTGTCAAAACAGTGATAGTTTGACAAATATATGCTGTTTACAAGTAACTCACAAAATTTAATAATAGCTGATAGAAACTAAAAGAATGGAAAAAGATAAGAGATTATGCACACATTAATGGAAGAAAAGCATAAAGTATACTCTCCTTTAGAGCAAGGAAAATTATCAAGATTAGAGAAGTATATTACATAATCATTAAAGGTCAAGTTACCCAGAAGGAATAGCGATTCTAAATGTGAGAATGAAATGAAACATTTTTTTCAGTTATAGGTACAGACAAGTACCCTCTTCTTAGGAAATCTTTTATATATATATATATATATATATATATATATATATATATACACACACACGTATATATAAAATACCACCGTCACTTGATCACTTGACATCCTGTTATTCATAAATTTGCTCAAGCGGCCACCAGTAACATTTCCTTTTGACCCTATCATGTGCCAGTGTAGCCCAATGGCATCTGGTTGCTTCAGGAATACGAAGAACCTCAAACCATTCATTCAGGGTCTTGATGAAGAAGTCTGACCATCTTGTAGGTGGGTGGCCACGTGATCTTTTGACATCCTGTGGGATCCAGTTGGTAACGGCTCTAGTCCTGCGGTCGTCTCCAAATTACATTATATGTCCAGCCCATCTGGTTTTCGATTATACCACCATGAGATATGCAATTGTAAAGAAGTTCATGTTTGGGTTTCGGTCTTACAGTGTTCCAGCACCCATCCCTCCACTAGTGCCCATTTCCCACCACCATGTCCTCAATTCCCTCCCCCTCCTTAGCCTGCCTCTACGGCAGGTTCTTTATCTCCCTCTCCCTCTCTTTCTCTCTCTCTCTCTCTCCTTTTACATACTGTGGATTACAATATATACATTTAGAGGTTATCATGTGTATCTTTATGCCTGTATTCAATGCTCAGTTCTAGGCTGGATTTATCACTTTTGACAATTGTTAGCACACTGTTCCCTTCTCCGTCTCCGTCTCTTACCTAACCTCTGACTCCCACACATTTGTGGTAGATTCCACCTTTGACAAGACCCCTTGATTCATGTTTTGCCCTGTATATTGGTTTCATATGTATATATTATTTTTTATATATTTTTTTTTATATATATATATATATATATACATCACTGTATCACTGTCTTCCCGTTGTTCATCGATTTGCTCGAGCGGGCCCCAGTAACATCTCCATATGTCCTGTCTCATGCAAGTAGAGCCCAAGGGCATCTGCTTGTTCCAGGAACATAAAGAGCCACAATCCATTCCAGATTCCAGAATGAGGTCTATAATTGTTACTGGTATTTGGCATATCAAATACAACATGGGAAGCTTGCCAGGCTCTGCCGTGCAGGTAGCATACTCTTGCAGTCATCTCTAATTCCAGCATTTAATGACGAACCGCGCGGCCGCAAGCGGCCACGCGAGCCGGACTGTGATAGGCTGGTCTGCTGGGTGGAGTTCTGACGAGAGAGAAGTCCGGATGTGGAAAATGGAGGCCCTCATGGAGTGGGGGGTCGTCTGGCTTGTTTCAAGGCTCTGCTGGGCTGGCGGGCCAGGGCTAGAACCCGCCATCTCTCCTGGGCCCCTTGTGAGCGGCTGGGCACAGGGAGAGCAAGTAGCAGCTCTGCCCCATGTCTGTCTCTGGATCAGCATACCTGGGCCGGATTAAAAAAAGACTGCAGCAGGGTGGATTTCGATGAGCCGGACTGTGATAGGCTGGTCTGCTGGGTGGAGTTCTGATGAGAGAGAAGTCCAGATGTGGAAAATGGAGGCCCTCATGGAGTGAGGGCCTCCATATCTATATATATATATATATATATATATATATGTACATATCATGCAAATAAATGCAGTCATTCTATATCTGCCTTTTTCCTTCTGGCTAATTTCACTCAGCATGATCCTCTCCATGTCCATTTATAGACAAATTTCATAACTTCATCTTTCCTAACAGCTGCATAGTATTCCATTGTGTAGATGTACCAAAGTTTCTTTATCCAGTCATCAGTTCTCAGGCACTCTGATTGTTTCCAGATTCTGGCTATTGTGAATAGTGCTGCTATGAACATAAACGTGGGGACGGTGTTTCCGCTGTGTGTTTTTGACTTCCTAGGGTATATTCCCAGGAATGGTATGACTGGGTCAAATGGGAGCTCAATTTCTAGTCTTTGGAGGAATGTACATATTGTTTTCCACCAAAAGACTGTACCAGTTGACATTCCCACCAAAAATGGATGAGAGTCCCCTTTTCCCCGCATCCACGCCAGCACTTGTTACCCTTTTGGATATGCGCCAGTCTCTGTGGTATAAAATGATATCTTATTATTGTTTTGATTTGCATCTCTCTGATGACTAATGATGATGAGCATTTTTTCATATGTCTTTTGGCCATTTGAATTTCTTTCTTGTCAAAGTTTTTGTTCCTTCTCCCCATTTTTTGATGGGGTTGGCTGTTTTCTTCTTGTAAAGTTCTATCAGTGCCTGATATATCCTGGATATTAACCCCTTATCAGATGGATCCTTTCCCTTTCTTTGATTATAACCAATCTTTTAGTAAGAAGTAATATCTTTTCATGTTGGGCATTTTATTTCTTGTGCTTACTTGCCATTATATCTTCTTTGGAGAAATGTATTTTTTGAGTCCTTTGTTCAGGTTCATCTTCGTATTGTTGAATTTAGTTTTTTATATATTGCTGTTTTGAACATGTCATGTTGATGATATATCAAGCGTTAGTCAGGTATGATTGGCAAAAATATTTCTTCCATGCTGTAAGTTTTCCCTTTGCAATGTTGAGGATTGAACCATCATTCTCACATGTGCAAGGCAAGTGCTGCACTCGTGAGCTGCATCATCTGCCTCTGTAGGTTGTGTTTTCACTTTTGAATTCTTTATGTCCTTTGATTACCCAGACACTTTATTTTCTCTTTATGTTCCTGGAGCGGGCAGATGCCCTTGGGCTATCTCGCATGTGACAGGACATATTGAGATGTTACTGGTGCCCCCTCGAGTAATCGATGATCTACAGGAAGTCAAGTGATCAAGTGATTTTTTTGAGTCTACTGCTGAGAGTATACCACCCGCACGGCAGAGCCTGGCAAGCTACCCGTGATGTATCTGATATGCTAAAAACCAGTAACAATTATAGACCTCAGTTTCATGACCTGAAGGAATGGTCTGAGTCTCTTCGTATTCCTGGCGCGAGCAGATGCCCTGGGGCTACACTAGCACAGGACAGGACGTATGGAGATGTTACTGGTGCCCGCTCGAGCAAATTGATGAACAACGGGAAGACAAGTGATACAAGTGATTTTTTGGCTTTTGGGGGCCACACACAGCGGTGCTCAGGGGGTTACTCCTGGCTCTGCACTTATAAATTACTCCTTACAGTGCTTGGGGGACCATATGGGATGCTGGGCATTGAACCCAGGTCGACTGCATGCAAGGCAGTTGCCCTACCTGCTGTATTATCACTCTGGCCCCTACCCAGATGATACTTTAAATATTGATGTTGTCTAATTATTTTTTCCTTGGACTATTTCTGGTACCTTGTTAGTAACAAATCCTTCAGTATATGTGTCCATTGTTAGGTGCTTTTTCCCCCAGGTGCTCACAAATTTAGACTTAACAGTTTTGGTCAGCATTAGCAAAAAATTATATTAAATGCTATTGATGAAATACCTAATATGTGGTGGGATCCATTTGGATCCATTTTGGAATGTGAAAAACGAATTCTAAGGGACTAAAAGGTGAATTGTTGCTCTGTAAATTCTGATATCCTGACTCTTCCAGCGTTATTAGATGATAGAGTGCTTCTCGTCGTTGCCTGGAGGAAATCGAGCCAAAGCCAGTGCTGCTGCCGCGGCAGGCATCAGAGCACTGACACTGCCTCTAGAGTTCTCTCACACTCAGTAGAGAATCAGGTTTCTTGCTTCTGCTTTTCGCTGAAGTTTTTATTTAATTCAGCCAGCTTTCTATCTTATCTGCCTAATTCTGTCATCTTTACAAACTGAATAAGAAACTCCAGGCAAACAAATTCCTTATGGCGAGAGTAATGCTTTTCACTAAAGTCTTTCCTTACACTAAAATAGTGAGAATTTTTCTGTCCACTTAATGTTTAATATTCTCATATTATCTAAGAAACTCTGTATGGAACTTTGTCTTATACTAAATTCCTTTCCACATTGGGAGTTCCTTTTCCTTTCTCTTCTACTTTCTAATAAACTTTTCTACTTTCAAAAGAAAAAAAGCTCTGAATGTGGTGTCATTGAAAAAAAATTAGGCCTTTTTTTGTAGTACGTTTTCTCATGTATATATAAATAAATATAAAATATATTAGGTTTATATATGTAAAATGTTTATATATTATGTTATGTAATATATAGTGATGTGTTATCTATCTAATATGTATTAGAAAGCACTCACACTACAAATAGAAAGGGCCTTAATATATATGACTCATTATTCACTTTTCCTTCTTAAGCTATGAAACCACAACTATCAATGTTTAATATAGTTTAATTATGATTTTTTTAATCCCTACTAGCGGATCTAAAAAAAGAACAATTGCGGTTCTTTTGGATGACATTTTACAACGCTTGGTAAAGCTGGAGAGCAAAGTCGACTACATTGTTGTAAATGGCTCAACAACCAACACCACCAATGGGACCAGTGGGAACCTCTTGCCAGTAACCACAAATAAAAGGATCAATGCGTCTGGCAGCATTAGATAGCAGTGAAGGACACCTGCTTCTGTTGCGCCACTGAGGAGAACGTCCTCTGGCAGAGAAGCTCTGAAATCACCAACTAGCATCAGTAATACTTTACAATAAAAGCTCTGCACCTTTTCAAGGAGTATGCTGGATTCACAGAACACCCCTAATGCTGTATATAAAAATGTCGAGTTATTAGTTTGCTTCCAGGCAAGTCTTTTCAGTGCTCTTCTCTATATCCTTAAAGGGAATTTGATGTCATGGTTGATGTAATAAGCAGGTGGGTAGAAATACTGTGTTAGGATCAAGCTGAAGTGAAAAACATGGAAAGACATGGATTCATTTTATAAAATATTTATTTAAATACATACCATGGTTTTCCAGACTGTTGTTATTGAATAATTCTGTCATTTGTTCTCAATGTAACTGTTAGACTAATAGTATAAAATGTGCTTACTTCCAGTGCTATATTTTGTTACTCAGATATGAGCAGAAAAAGGAAGTATGATGTTAAGAATAATGTTTTGAAATTGTGACCCAAAGAATGTCTTCTTCATTTGCACTATCCTTCAGAGTACCTGGAGGTTAACTACTATATAGAAAAAAATATGTTTATAAGGGTATAATCTTGAAATGGGTAGTAACCACTGTCTGTAACCTATTCTAAATATTGGGACAATTAACATTGAAATAGTAATTGCTAATCTCATGTAACATTTTCTTATATATCCTTAATAATAAGATATTTTTATGATGAGTTTAAAAACAAGTAGTAACGATTTTCCACATTGAATGTTAATTAAAAGCTTAACCTTTATGATATCAAGAAAAGCACAGGATTTCCGTATTTGGGTACTTTCTGCTTTAATTATGCTGTCAGGGGATTAGGAGTCAGGTATTTGTGAGACTGGGACACTTAGGATTTTAGCCAGGTGTATGTAATAGTAGTATTTGTGTTAAAATGTGTGGGAAATGTTAACTATAGAAACACTCTGCTTTATGAAATTAATGGGTTGTATTGAAGATACATTATTCATTTAATATAAAGCCCACTTAAAATAATTAAATTTAAAATATAACTTAAATTATAAAGATGATCTTTTCCAGAAAAGAGCTAGTGTATATAATACAAAAGCCCAATAATCTTGGCTAATTGTAGCATAGAAAAGTGCCCTCTATTTAAATTACCTTCTAGAAAAAATAATTGCCATATGGTACCCTATAGTTCATAGTATCTATTCTCTATAATAGCTGACCGAGTGCAGCTAGCTTCTAGATTTAGACTATATTAAACTTAAATTTGTAGCGACAGAGATAGTAAGGGGGGTTAAAGCACATGCCCTTCCTGCAGATGACCCTGGTTAGATCCCCAGCACCACACCGTCTCTCTCTGAGCATTGGAGCCCTGGAGGCATGCTCAGCCCTGGAGGACCAGTACTGTTAAATCCCTGTGTCACAGGGCTGGAGCTTGCACCACGTCCTGCATCCTTACAGTGAACTGCTGGTCCAGTTGGCTGAATATTATTACCAGGATTGGCTCCTGAACCCTCTGAGTACTGCTTGGGATACCCAATATCCAATGAAATAAATTCGGTTATTTCATTATTATAATATGCTACCAAATATAGTAGCGACCAATAATGCTTTATTAAAACAAGAGAAAATACTGACAGTTTGCTTTTCCGTATTCTTTTTCTCTGTACATTTATGTGACAAAGTTAATTGTGTAACATTGCCAGAATTTGGAAAAGTCATTCAGTCTCTTACTAGATGTAGACATTTTTTTGTTTTATTTTCAGGGATGAAATAAAATATATTATTTGTACTTACAAAGTGTTAATATTTTTCTTTAATGATGGTTTTGTAATAAATATTGGATGATTAATAGGAATTCTAGATAATTTGGGGTTTTGTTCCCATTAACTCCAGATGTCTTTTTCAAAGGAGAAATTTATCTTGTTCATGATAAAAAAAACTGAGTTCAGGAATCAACCAGAGGTAGTTTCCACAAGTTGAAGTTTACTGTTGATTCTTTTAACAGTCCAGACTTAGTTTTTATAGCCTCAGTTAATCTTAGTTCACCGGCACATTAACATAGGGTTTTAAGGAAATCCAGAGCTTACCCATGCTTTTCCTGCTCTTTCTCAAGAGAAAGCCACATCGCATCGTCCTGAACTGGTTGAGTTTTTACTGAGCACAACCCCGTGACACATAGACTTTCATTAAACGACTGGTGGTTTGGCATCTCTTTCAAGGCATCTGTTCTGAACGTCGGAACTGATGGGGGGGGGGGGGCGTGCCTTTTTAGGCTCTGCAGACCCAAGTCAGCGAAAATCAACACAAAGCCATTGAACCGTTTTCTGTGCACCCATTATCTGTGAGACATTTCACTCTCTGGTCTCTGGTTATGTGACTGAAAGATACGACAAAGGGAAAAGGGATTAGGTGTGCGGGGACGGGGCGGCTTCGGGACCTGTTTCCCCCGCCCGCGCGGGCGGCCGTCGGGCAGCGCGCGCATTGGGGGCGGTGTCCTAATCCTGGGCCCGGCCAATCGGAAGCGAGCGTGGGGAGGGGCGCGGCCGGCGGGGCGGGGCTGGCCCAGACAGCGGTGCGGCGGCTGCCAGGGGCGGGTCTGGGCGCTAACCTCGGACTGTCCACTTCCCCACGGGCTATGGAGCGGTTGACGTTGCCTGCTGGCGGCGCGGCAGCCGTGGACGAGTACCTGGAGTACCGGAGGTGAGACGCGGGGCTGGGGACCGGGGCCCGAGGTCACCGCCTGGGCGCCCAGAATCCGTTGGGGGAGGCAGACATTTGGTTTCCAGTTTTATCTTCCTGTAATTAAATATTGTAATGACGCTAGTTCTAGTATAATAAAGTCTTCTAGGAGCCTGTTTAAAAGGCCTCTCCTCCATTTTCCTCTAAGAAGGATTATTAACTCTAGATCTATGCAAAGAAGCAATTTGTACTTTAAATAACAGTTGAACCCTGGGGGTGGGGTGGATCGCGGTGGAAGTGGGGCTATAGAAGTCTGCCAGCTTCGAGGGGACGCACGCTCCGTAATAGGAGAGGGCGTGAACTTGCAGACGGGCACCCACCCCCACCCAGGTGATGCTAGTTTCAGGAAAAGCTGCCCCGATCGGTATAGTTTCAGGGGGTTCTGGAGCAACTCCCCAACTAGCAGCACCGTGGTTTCTTGGACGTGGTTCTTCGACGGGCGACACAGCCTTTTGCGGTCTCCTGATAACTATTTTTGACAACTGGGAAAGTGGGTGAGTCGGATCTTCCGAGAGGGAGGCAGGACAGGAGGATGCAGCACTGATGCGAGGGAGAGGGGACAAACACGAAGCGACACGGTCGCGGCTCAAGCCGGCGAAACCCCAGCTCCTACTCGAGCTTTGGAAGGGGGTCGCTCCCGACCGTGCAGCTTCAGGCTCTCGGCTCCCCAGCTGACTGCTTTACAGCCTAGGGCGAGTTGCTGGATGGGGCTGGTTCACCTAGGGTCGGGCCAACTCCCGGTGAACGCCTGACTTGTGCAAGCAGCGTGTTCTACTGAGCAGAACCGGCTCCTATGGTCGAGTCAGTGCAGGGGGCAAGTTGGGGCGTCGTGGTGTGGAGTGATAATGTAGCTACTCAGACCTGTGGATTGTGAATCTCCAGTTATATAAGTCTCCTGCTCAGTCCAGAAAATGGAGGGTGGGGTGGAAATTATTATGCGATGCATTAAATAAGCTGGAACAAGTCTATGAAGGAGACTTTGGTGCTTTACTGACACCCGGACTTAGGAAAGGTGGATGCCTAGGTTTGAAAGGATCCTGGAAAGGTAAGATCATGAATCCAGGTCAGAAACTCTCTCCCTATTCAGCGTGGACTGTGCGCTTGGGGCGGGGAGTTTTGCTATTAGGAGTAGCAAAAGTGGAGATGAGTGATGCAGGCTTCCTGTGCGTTAGAAAATCAGACCAGGGCTCTGAGTGATAGTACAGTGGGTAGGACGCCTGATTTGAACGCGGACGACCTGGATTCGTTCCCAGGCATCTTATAGGGTCTCCAAGGACCGCTAGCAGTGATTCCTGAGTGCAGAGCCAGGAGTAACCCCTGAGTATCAAAAATTTTTAAAAAAATCAGCACATCAGCAGGCCTTCCTGGAATTGTTAGTCTGAATCTACATTTGGTCAATGTAGTGTCCCGTAAATGTAATACAATTCTAGAGGCACTGATTTAAAATGGAAATACAGATAATCTCTTCCTTTAAAGGTCTGCATTAGTTTTAAGGCATCTATTACTTACTGGTAGCTAAAATAAATGGAAATGACCCAAAATTTATTTTAGAATTAACTGACCTTTGTTTTTTATTTTTAAAAATTATTGTATCTCAAAATGATTTATGTAAGGAAAAGGTTGATAGTCCATAGCTTCTGAATGTTTTTAAAAAAACATTTACCTGATTATACGTAAGGATTTTTGGGGGGGGGGGGGGGCACACTCAAGTATGCTCAGCGGTCACTCCTGGTTCCTACACTGGAATTACTTCTGGCTTGTCAGAGACATAGACATATTTGATATGCCAAATACCAGTAACAATTATAGACCTCATTCTGGAATGGATTGAGGCTCTTTATGTTCCTGGAGCAAGCAGATGCCCTTGGGCTCTACTAGCATGAGACAGGACATATGGAGATGTTACTGGGGCCCGCTCGAGCAAATAGATGATGGAACAGGAAGACAGTGATACAGTTGTCAGAGACCATACGGGATGCCTGGGATTGAATCTGGGTGTGCCAACAAGTGCCTTATCTGTTGTACTATCTCTCCAGCCCTGAAAACATTTATTTTGTATACATAAGGATTTAAAAACTGTATTTTTTTTGTTGTTGTAGAATTGTTGGTGATGATGATGGGGGGGAAAACTTTTACTCCCGAAGAATATGAAGAGTATAAAAGAAAAGTTTTACCTCTGCGGTTACAGAACAGGTTATACGTGAGCTGGCGATCACCAACTGGAATAGACTGTAAGCTGGTGGGACCAGAGACACCATGTTTTTGTACACATAGGTAAATATTTTCTTGCTAACCTTCCTTATGATTATAAGAATGTTAAATTGCAGCAGAGTTAAATTCCTTTTATAGATAACATCTGATAATTGAAAACATTTAAAAGAAACCTTTATACAATACACTAAAAATAAAAAGCATTTTCTTTGCATGCTGTATGAGGTTTTTAAAAGATCATGTTCTATCAGAAATCATTAATAGTCTTGTCACCTTGAGCATCTCTTCTGCCATGGATATAAAAGGTCTCAGTGCTCCTGTGACTTTGCCACGGTTCTTTCTGTTAGACTGGGGGTGTCTCCGCTTCCCCCGCTGGACAAGGCCAAGGAAGGATCATCAGACTGAAGAACATGTTTTTTTTTGGGCAGGGGAGCAATCCAAGCAGTGCTCGGTGGGGCCTGAGGTCTGGCGATTTTCAGCTAACCATTCCCTTTGTCGAATGTGACAGCCTCAGGGCGCAGCGCTGCTCAGGTCTTCTCTTGCTTGGGACACCAGGGACACCCCAGCACTGCTCTGGACCTCCAGAGCCCCATGGGCTACACCCAGCAGTGCTCAGTGACACCCAGGGCTAACCGAGTTATTCCTGGGAACAAAGGAGTGTCAGGGATGCAGAACTGGTTGCCTTAAGAGTTGCTTGAAGCTCATAGCTTGCTTGCCTGTACGTTTCTTCGCTTCTTGCTTACTTCCACTCTGGAGAAGTTCACCCGTGTTCTTTTTTGAGCACATTTTTCTTTCTTCTCACATCTTTCTAACAAATTTAAGTCAATTAAAAACTTCCTTGCTTAGAGAGAAAGTGAGAGAAGTAAAAGAAACTGACATAGAGGCAGGTTGGTGGGGGGGTGGGCGAGAAGGAAACGGGGCACATTGGTGCTGGGAAATGTGCACTGGTGGGAGGATGGGTGTTGGAACACTGTATGACTGAAACCCGATTATGAACAGCTTTGTAATGGTCTATTGTACCGTGATTCAATTAAAAAATTTAAAAAATAAACAAACCAACCAAAACTACCTTGCTTTACTAACAAAATCTTAAAACAAAAGTTGCTTTAATTGTCCCACAGGCAACACTCATCAACTACAGTAATCTCCCTTTTGACTTTAAGGAATGTATTCAGTGTCTTTATTTAAACCAATAAAAACACAAGCACCCAGCTCTTTATTGCAAATGGCCCTGTTCCAAGGAATGCAGGGAGGGAAGGGCAACACACGAGGGGCCAATTGTTGGGCTGTTTTACCTGCATCTTGGGCATGCATGCGTCTACCTTCAACATGCTGTTCTTCACAATTTACTGTTGCAGACCAGTTGTAAAGCTCAAAAGGACCAAAGGTCTTCCTAGAAGAAAAACACCAAGCCTATTATGTGTTCTTTTAGGTGACAACTCCAATTTTCTGTTCTTAGGACCCATGGGAGGAACATGCCCTGTTTGCATAGTTTCAGGAGTGCTTTTATGAAAGACTCTTTGTGTAGTTGCTATTTACACACATAGAGTTTGTCAGATGTTGTTGGGCAGTTGCTAGGATGATTAATTCATAAATAAATTGACTTTAAACTTATTTAGCAACCCCAACTGAAAACTGTGGAGGAATGGAAGGTGAGGGGTAGGCTGATATCTTTCAGGATTTGGAAACGGTTTGTTAAATTTCTGTTAGTAGTATAATTTTTTCTTTTCTTTTTTAGTATAATCTTTTTTGTGAATAGAAGGCCAGTCTCATAAATACCTAGTGGAATTAATCTTCAAATGAATCCAATCCAACATCTTTAGTCTATCAGTGAGATTCCTTCCTTCCCTTCCTTCCTTTCCTTCCTTCCTTCCTTCCTTCCTTCCTTCCTTCCTTCCTTCCTTCCTTCCTTCCTTCCTTCCTTCCTTCCTTCCTTCCTTCCTTCCTTCCTTCCTTCCTTCCTTCCTTCCTTCCTTCCTTCCTTCCTTCCTTCCTTCCTTCCTTCCTTCCTTCCTTCCTTCCTTCCTTCCTTCCTTCCTTCCTTCCTTCCTTCCTTCCTTCCTTCCTTCCTTCCTTCCTTCCTTACCGGCATATCCAGCAGGGCTCAGGCTTACTCCTGGCTCTGGGCCTAAAGATCATCCTTGGTGGGCCTCAGGGAACCATATGGGGAACTGAGGATCAAAATTCAGGATGGCCATGTGCAAGGCAAGTGTCCTACTAGTTGCACTATTGCTCCAGACTAATAAAACAATTGGCCACACCAATGCCAGGGGGTTACTCCTGGCTCTGTATACAGGAATTATTTCTGGCAGTGCTTGGGGGGCCATATGGGATGCTGGAGATTGAACTGGGGGTGGCCACATGCAAGATAAGTGCCCGGCCTGCTGTACTATCACTCCAGCCCCTAAAAAAAGTTTTAATGCTTTGGTTGCACTTCCACATTAAATGTTCTATTAGCAGTTATTTAAAGGAAATATTTTCTTTGTATGTTGCTATGAATAATTACCTAAAAATAAAAATCTGTAAGAGTGAAGGTTTTCTGTGATCAGATCAACACAACTACAATACTGCAGATAGAGAAGTTCATTTTGTGAGGCAATCCCTCGGGGTATGCTCCCCCCCCCCCCACCCCCGCACAAAATCCAGGAGCAGGGTATAGGGATCCCCTTCTGCCCAGGGATTGGTGGTCAGAGGACAGAGAAAGATGTGAGAATCCAGCAGAATTTCAAAAGGCTTTACTCACACTTGTTCTGGTATACAATCCAGTAACAGGGGAAACCCCAGACTTTAGCTGGGCCCCGGCCACGTACAGGTTTAAAATCTAGGCCAAGATGGCTGCTGCCACGTGCTAAGAACCAACAGGGAAGAGTACAGAGAGGAGGAGAGCAGAGGCAGAAAGGGGAAAAGGCAAAAAGGCATAAAGGAAAAAGAAGGCTACAGCTTTTATAACTTTTTGCCCAGACCGCCCACATCAACAGAAAGCAGTTAGGGGTCAATCCCCTTCAGGTAAGTTCTCCCAGGACCTCGCCTAGCCCCACTGAAATGTTAATATTGCCTCAGCCAAGATCTGCCTGGGAAGTGTCTCTTCAGGACCTATGGGGAGGGGGCTGGGGAGGGGGAAGGGCATGTATCTGTACCAATTGATATTCTACAGCCAAGTATATATTTCTCCAAGCCTTCAGAAGGTTCTCATCTTTACTTCATAGTTTTTTTTTGTATATTAGCCTTTATACTTATTAGACATGCTTGCTTGTTTGGGGGCATCTTCTAATTACTTAGAGAACCAACGTGTCCAGGTAAATATACTGGTAAGCTCTATCTAGTCCCATGATGATCGTGGTAGCAAGAGAGAAAATATTTATACCAGCTAACATAGAAAACATTGTAAGATATACTACCACATTCAACTGTTTTCTTGCCCTTTATCTACAAAGTGGCCTGTAGGAGGTAACTACATGCCAGCAAGATGCAGAGACTGGGCAACGGTATACTGCAGCAGTTCCCCACCCCACCCCCAAATTATATTTGCACTTAGCAGAAGAGAAAGTTTAACTTTTGGTAGTATCTGTGTTGCTTATATTTCTTCCCTTTTGTACTTCCTAAGGTATAAACAGCATAAAACCGACTTGGAAACAATCCCACAGCAACGCCCCATCAGTCTGCCTTGCCGAGTGCCAGGCTGCCAGTGCAGGGCTTACCGCTATGTCCCTCTGAACGGCACGCAGCCCATTCGCTGCAGGTGCAAACACTTTGCTGACCAGCATAGCGCAGCGCCTGCCTCTATGTGCAATGCCTGTAAGTTTTATTCATTCAGATCATACACATGGTTTTTTTTCCTTTACTGGACAGTTAGTGTGATGTTAAGTGACTCAGAAGAATTCAGTGGATAGTTGTTTCAAAATTTTGTGTGTGGTGTGTGTGTGTGTAAATTTGTTATTTGTTTCCTTGTCTATCAAAAAGTTACATAATACTAATAGATTTTAAAGAACCATTAACATGTTCTTATTTGACTTTTTGAAATTTTGCTGGCCAATTATTCAAGAGCATTTTAATAATAGTTTTAATGGCTTTGGATGTAATACCTCCATTACTGCAATTTCTATCACCCAGATACAGCTTTCTGGGCTCTATCTCATTTGATAGAGTCTTCTGTTTGATCATCTCCTAAAAACCTAGATAGGAGGGTATTAGACTGGTAATTTTTTTTTTTTTTTGCAACAGTCCACCCCCCCCCCCCACCCCCCCCCACCCCCCCCCCCCCCCCCCCCCCCCCCCCCCCCCCTTTTTTTTTTTTTTTTTTAAAAAAAGGTAATTTTAAAAAATAATCAATATTTTTATTATACCACCGTGAGATATACAATTACAAAGATGTTCATATTAGGGTTACGTCTTACAGTGTTCCAGCACCCATCCCTCAACCAGTGCCCATTTCTCACCACCAATGTCCCGATTCCTTCCCCCTCCCCAGCCTGTCTCTGTGGCAGGTTTATTATCTCTTTCCCTTTCTCTCTCCCTTCTCTTAGACATTGTGGATTGCAATACATACATTTAGAGATTATCATGTGTATCTTTCTGACTGTATTTAATGCTCAGTTTTAGATTAGTATTAGCACTTTAGGCAATTATTAGCACTCTGTTCCCTTCTCTGTCTTACCTAACTTCTGACTCCCCCACGTTTGTGTAATTTTCACCTTTGATAAGACCTCCTGATCCATGTTACACCTGACCTTAGATATTGGTATCATAATATGTGTATATATTTATGTCATGCAAATAAATGCAGTCATTCTATATCTGTCTTTTTCCTTCTGGCTAATTTCACTCAACATGATCCTCTCCATGTCCATCCATTTATAGGTAAATTTCATAACTTCATTTTTCCTAACAGCTGCATAGTATTCCATTGTGCAGATGTACCACAGTTTCTTTATCCATAGACTGGTAATTTTTAAAAAATTCAATTTTATTATTTTTTAGTGGATCACAGTGAGATACAGTTCCGAAGTTGTTCATGATTGGGTTTCAGTCATTCAATGTTCCATTACAGTCCTAGACTTATAATTTTCATCAGGAAATAGTTACTTCAGCACTGCCAGGAGTAGTTCCTGAGTGAAGAGCCAGGACTTACCCCTGAGCATCGCTGGGTGGACCCAAAAAAGTAAAAAAAAAAAAAAAGTTACTTCAGTTGTTTCTGTAGTAATTTGAATTGGATTCTAAGAATGAAATCTAAAAAACAGAAAACATTCGTTGGGCTGGAGAATTGGTACAGTGGGTAAAGCCCCTTGCACACAGCTGATGCTGGTTCTACCCTGGCATCCCAGGTGATCATCTCCTGAATATTGCCAAGGGTCACTCTTGAGCTCCATGGCATGAATAGCCCTTCAGCACCTCCAGGTGTGGCCAACTCCCTTCCCGAACCTTTTAGGCCACACCCAGCAGTGATCAGGGCTCGCTCCTGGCTCTGTGCTTGAAGATCACTCCTGGTGAACTTGGGGATTATCTGGGATGCCAGGCACTGAACCTGGTCAGCCGTGTACAAGGCAAGTGGTTTACCTCTCTCCAGCCCTCCAAGCATTTTTAATGATAGTTTCAGGAATAAAGGTGTTTTGTGAGCTAAATTGGAAGTAGTTGCATAAAACTGACTGCATGCCTTCACACATGCCTTTGTTTGGAAACGGTAAAGATTTTGTAAATGGTATATTCTGACTTTGGATTGTGGATTGTTTTTCCACATAATGGAGATCAAGTTCACATTCTATACAACTCATCCACTTAAAAATTATGATACAATGTTTTTCTAATTTGTTTACAGACTTGTGCAACAATCAGCACAGTAAACTTTAAAATATTTTCATCACTCTAAAAGAAATCCCATATTAATTGTATTCATTCCTTATTTCTCCCTGTCATCAGCCCAAGGAAACTAATTGGCTATTAATTTTATTTCTTTATAGATTATTCTAGATACCTGATCTAAAAGGAACCATAGAATATGTGTTCTTTTGTGATTTTTTTTTTTTTTTTTTTTTTTGCTTTTTGGTTCACACATGGCTACGCTCAGGGGTTACTCCTGGCTTTTCACTCAGGAATCACTCCCTGGCGGTGCTCGGGGACCATATGGGATGCCAGGGATCGAACCTGGGATGGCTGCGTGCAAGGCAAATGCCCTACCCGCTGTGCTATTTCTCTGGCCCCTGTGATTGGTTTCTTTCACTTAATATGCTTTATAATTCATCCAGGTTATAATATATACTAGTACTTTTCCTGTCTTTGTTGCTAAGCTGTATTCCACTGTGTTCTTCCTATGTCTGTTGATTGTTCTCCCAATGGACTATTATGGAGAACTGATGAAAGGAAATGTTCTACATTATCTCTTTACTTGGCCTTGAACTATCCCTACCATATAAGATTCTACTCTGTTTTTTAAGAAGAGGGCCTGAATTTCCTGGGTGTCCAGTTAAACCCAATTTCTCTTAATATATAAGTTGATTTTCTGAACATTCTCCACCCCCTGCCCCCCATATTTTCTCTTATTACTTTGGCATCTTTTAGAATTAAGAGTAGCGACTGAGAGAGAGAGCAGGATGGAGTTAAGGGAGGAGGATTTTAAAACAAGACAAGCAGATTCAGATTTAGGTCACTTTAACCAAGCAAAATCTATTTAGGAAAGATAATGCAACCTCTACTTTAAAAATATTTAATTCCCTTTATATCTTGATTCAGGTTCCAAGTGTTCAGGATTTCACAGTTGCTTCACATGTGGTTGTGGTCAGCCTGCATATGCCCATGACACGGTAGTGGAAACCAAGCAAGAAAGACTGGCCCAGGGCAAACCAGTGGGACAGGATGTTCCTTATGCAGCAATGGGAGGATTAACTGGCTTCAGCTCATTGGCAGAAGGTTATATGCGATTGGATGACAGCGGAATTGGTAGGTGATGAAATAGGAAATGAGAGCTTGCCAGATCTGTTTTCTGTGTGCTAACAATGGTGAAGTCTAAAGTTTGTTTAGCTTTTTAGAGTCTTTATTTATTTTCCTAGAAAATGTCTCATTTTATTTTTATTTATAATTTTAATTTACTTTTCCTGTTGAGAGAATGTTGGTTTACAAGACCATGTTTTAGGGATATACCAATACTTTCTGACTCACCAACTCTACCGATGATTTCTTACTGTTAAGCCTCACAATCATATTCCACAGTTCAATTACTCTGTGTGTGTGTGTGTGTATGTGTGTGCCACAACCAGTGGTGCTGAGGGACTGCTCCTGGCTTTGATCACTGCTGGTTCTCAGGGACCATAAGCAGTGCTGGGATCCAACTCAGGCTTCCTTCATGCAAAGCATGTTCTGCAACCCATTGAACTCTCTCTCTAGACCATAAACTATTATTATTATTATTATTATTATTATTTTGCTTTTTTGGGTCAAACCCTGCAATGCTCAGAGGCTACTCCTGGTTCTGCATTCAGGGATTACTCTGGCAGCACTCAGGGGACCATCTATGGGATGCTGGGGATCGAACCGGTTGGTCATGTGCAAGGCAAATGCCCTACCTGCTGTGCTATCGCTCCAGCCCCAACTACTATAATTTTTAATATTTCCCTTTGAAAAAAAAATTTTAATACCTATGCAAGGGCTCAAATCCTGGGCCTTCCTCTGCTGCTCAGGAACATCAGTGGCCATTATTTGAATTCTTTCGTTTTTGTTTTTTGGGCCATATCCGACTATGTTCAGGACTTAGTCCTGGTGCTGGGGGTCACTTTAGGTAGGCTTGGGGACTAATGGGGTGCTGGGGAGTGAACTATGGTTGGCCGCATGCAAGGCGAACACCCTCCTCTCTGGCCATTATTTTAACTCTTTAATAGTGTTTCTTGCTATAATTTCATTTTGTTTATCCATTGTTTTAAAATGTCACTCAACATTATAGCCCTGTTTAGGCAAGGGAGGCCATTTTATTACATTGTTGATTTGTTTTTGGGCCAAACTTGACAGTGTTCAGGGGTTTCTCTTAGCTCTGCTTGGGGATTGCTCCTGGTGCTGCTCAGGATACTGTGTGGTGCCAGGGACTGAACCTGAGTCTCCTGCATGAAAGCATGTGTTCAGCCTGTTGCATCCTCTATTTACATTTGAATCCTTCTAGGTTTTTGTTTTGCTCAACAATTTGTGGGGAAGTGCTGTTTTCTATTTTTATTTTATATTGGACTAAATTAAGTTATTATTGTATTTTAAATGGTCTGTGTTGAGTTGAGTGGCTGTTTTAGGCCTTATACCACAATTATAGACTGCCACACGTAATCCTGGGGTATTTACCCAGGATACTCCGGCATCTGTTGCCTTACATATGGACAGCCCTGCACTTGCTTAGGTGATTGAGGTCTGGTGGCCACGTGAGGTAGGAGGTAAGGCTGACTCTCCAGTAGAGCGTGGAGAGGTTACTGCTGGAGGTACAGTACAGTCAGACTTCTCAAGGGACTGCTAGAGTGTGGGCCGAGATTTACAAATTCTTTCTCTTCTAGGCTAGGTCTTTTCTAGCTGCTTTGTCATCCCTGAGGATTGCATGGGAGAAGAGCAGGGCAGAATCTGTGGGGTTGACCATGTGAAAAGAGAGACACAGTGAGAATGATCTGCCAGAGTCTCTAGGTCCCCTCAGTAATGATCTCCTTAATAAACCATTTTCACTACATGTGACTCCAGCTCTGACTGAGGCTTTAGTACTCTCCGTGAGTCAGGTGCTCTGCATAACCCAAGGCAAGTGCAAAGCAGAGCGGCCTTTCTGAGGATTTCACAGGCTTCTTGTACCTTGGACACAGATAAACGGGACAGTGCTGCTACCGGCTCCCCCGTTGCGCATGGCTGCTTATGAATGAAGTGAGAGCCTACCTACTACTGAGAGTATCCCACCCGCACGGCAGAGTCTGGCAAGCTACCCGTGTCATATTCAATATGCCAAGAACAGTAATGATGATGGACCTCATTCTCATGACCTGAATGAATGGTTTGTGTTCCTGTAGCAAGCAGATGCCCTACGACTACACTCGAAGCAAATTGATGAACAATGGGAAGACAAGTGATACAAGTGAAATGATACTTGTACCTGGGGTGGAGGGGAGTTACAAGCGTAGCTCTTAGTCCAGCTCCTGGACAAGGCCATACCCACCACAGGGACCCTGGGATAGGGACGCGGGTGCCTTGTCCTTATGTCTTGGCTCCGTAGCCAATGCCTGCCATTGTCTGTGTGTCTGCTCCCCAGTGGCCCAATGCTGTCTGGAGCACAGCATTTCTTTTCTTGCTGTGCCACAAGTCTCAGCTTCCCTCCCTCTTGCAAGACCCCCGGGATTCCCTTTTTGCTCTCATGTCACAAGTATTATATCGCACTTTTTTTCTTTTTGGGTCACAACCAGCAATACTCAGGGGTCATTCCTGGCTCTGCACTCAGGAATTAATCCTGGTGGTGCTTGGGCACCATATGGGATGCCGGGGCATTGAACCTGGGTCAGCTTCTTGCAAGGCAAATGCCCTACCCACTGTGCTATTGCTCCAGTCCCTGCACTTTGTTAATCATCTGGTCATTAGTTGGAAATGCTGGGATGAGAGTCCTGGGAAGAGGAATCCAGTGACTCTATTCACTCATCATCCTGTTGGAATCCTCAGGACTAACTTTTAGAACCAACCAGAACTGAAATGTTCTTTTTCTTCAGCCGTGGTGTGGAAGAGGGTTGTGGGAGAAGTGGTTTTGTGAAGCAGACAGAACAGTTACACAGCTTCCTTCCTTTTGGTCCCAAAGTTGATGTACTTAGTTAGGTCTTTGTAGTTTGTGGTGTGGAGTTGTACATGCTTTCTTATTTTATGTAAGCAGAAGTTGTCTTTAGTTTTTATATAGTTCAGTAAAGAATAAAAATAGTACTGAGAGATAGTACAGTGGTGAGGCATTTGCCTTGCATGTGACCTACCTGGGTTTGATCCTGGCTATATATATAAAACCTTTGGTTCTTTGCATATAAACGACTTTAAAGTGTGTTAGAACACAGCCGCCACATCCACCCCATATCATGAGCCCAAACCCGAAGCCATTTACGACCGATCAGCCCCACCCCAACCATCCCACTCCCCCCCTTAACCCCTGAGCCCAGCTCTCTCTGGGACACGCCACCCCCCCCCCCACCCCCCCCCCCTGCCACCCCCACCCAACCGACAAAAGACCATCCCGCCGCTCCCACCGAAGATCTACAAAGAAACGACGTATCCACCTTAATTTGTATTGGGCAGGTGGAGGGCTATCAAAAGATTATAGTCCGAATCCCCACCTTCTGAAAACCCACTCGAGGCAGCCTTGGCTATAGTTGGCGAGGACACCAAATCTTTTCCCTCTCCATCTTCCATACCTCTTCTTCATATACTCTTCTCTCTCTCAAGAGTATATGAAGGATTAAAAAAAAATTTCTTTGCTGACAGAGAATGACATAATATTTGTAATTTGTATATGATTTGTATATTTTTTCCCTGTGAGAAAAGTTCTCTGAGAAATAAAAAATACTTGTACTCATTTGCCTTTATATTGGATAAAACTCTTAAGTTAAAAACTTTTTGTAGAAAGTATTTTTTTCCTGATGATTCTCCTGAGGCTCACATTTATTTCACATTAGAAATTACAACTTATTTGGACCATTACGTATTGAGAGTTCATTTTTATTCTTTGTATGTTTCATTTTTAGGTGTCCCTTCAGTTGAAATTTTAGACTCTCCAGCGACCTCTGCAGACCACCCATTTCTAAAACCGTTTCAAGACTCCTCTAGTTCTCAAGAAACACAAAAAGGTGATGATGAAATTAAACTACTTATAGTAATTTAAAATATAAAGCTTTTATTAAATTTCTGGCAACACCCCCATATTATAATTTGATTATTACTTTATAAGATAAATTGTAAAAAAAGCTGAGGTATTTGAAAGGAGGTTTTTTTTTTTGGTAAAAACTGTTAAGTTGAACTATGAACTAGTATTGAGGATTCTGGTAATATCATAACTTGAATTTTTGAAACCTTCAGGTATGTTACTGCTTTGCTACCTGAATAAGAGAGCCCTCTAGTGGTCTAAACTGCTTTGGTCTTTTAGGCAGTCCCCAAAATAGAATTCAAGATCTGCGAGAGCTTACCTGAGTTCAGAGAAATGCTGCATGCAGAGAAATGCTATACTCCACGAGCACTGCTGGCTGTTGCCCCACAGTGAAACAAAACAAAACCCAATAGATACAACCCAGTGATGATTATAGGTGATCAAATTGTGCCATGTATAAATCACACATAAAAATTACACATAAAAATGAATTAGGGACCGGAGCACTATTACAATGCATAAGGCTCTTGACTTGTGTGTGGCCAACCTGGATTCTATCTTAGGCATCCCATATGGTCCCTGAGCCCTGCCAGGAGCGATCAGGAGTGAGCAGAGAACCAGCAGTAAACCCTGAGCTTAATTTTTTTTGTGTGGACCAAAAAACAAGAACAAAACCAAGAACATTCTTTTGTTTGGCCAGAGTGCTAATACAGAGGTTAACGTGCCTGCCTTGGTGCTTCAAATTCCAGACAGGATCCCAAGACCGTCCGGTCCCCTGAGCATAGGGTCAGTTCCCATGCATAACTAAATGTGACATCCCTGAAAGGAATTAATTGGGTTTTTAAGCACTAATATCCTGTTTCCTCTGTTGATAACAAGATAAAAATATAAAGAAGGAATTTATGATTAAGTTCAAAAGTATTTTTACATGAGAATTAAAAAAAAATTTTAAACCATGTTTTCATGCACCTCAACTTTATTTATTTTGCTTTTTGGGTCACACCCGGCGATGCTCAGGGGTTACTCCTGGCTTTTCACTCAGGAGTCACTCCTGGTGGTGCTCAGGGGACCATATAGGATGCCGGGGATCGAACCCAGGTTCGGCCATGTGCAAGGCAAACGCCCTCCCCGCTGTGCTTTCGCTCGGGCCCCAATGCACCACAACTAAATTCTTTAAAAACTAAACAATTAAAAAAAAATATTATACCACTGTGAGATATGCAATTACAAAGATGTTCATGATTGGGCTCAGTCATTCATAGAATATTCCAGCACCCAAACCTCTACCAGTGCACATTCCCTCCCCCCCCCCAGCCGGCCTCTACAGCAGGCCCTTTGCTGCTGCTGCTTCTCCTTCTTCCTTTCTTTTTCTTCTTCCAAAGCAATTTTAAGACTGAATACTGATTTAAGAGACTCAGACATGGGGCAGAGCTGCTACCAGCTCTCCCTGTGCCCAGCCGCTCACGAGGCGCCGGGAGGGATGGCGGGTTCTAGCCCTGGCTTGCCACCCCAGCAGAGCTTTGCAACAAGCCAGACGACCCCCCCCACTCCATGAGGGCCTCCATTTCCCACATCCGGACTTCCCTCTCGTCAGAACTCCACCCAGCAGACCAGCCTATCACAGCCTGGCTCGCGCAGCCGCTTGTGGCCATGCAGTTCATCAATAAATGCTGTATTTAGAGGTGACTACAAGAGTATGCCACCCGCACTGTAAGCCGTGTCATATTTGTATGCCAAATACCAGTAACAATTATATTAGGTCATTCCCATGACCTTATATAATGGTTTGAGGCTCTTTATGTTCCTGGAGCAAGCAGATGCTCTTGGGCTCTACTAGCATGGGACAGGACATATGGAGATGTTACTGGTGCCCGCTCGAGCAAATCGATGATGAACGGGAAGATAGTGATACAAAAATACACAATGAGGGATTGATTAAATATAAGAGAAATAAAAATCCAGGAAACAGTTACAATACCTTTCAAGGTTGATATAACTCCGCATCATGCTTCAGTTTTAACTGAGTGCAGAGACAGCCAAGACACAAAGGAAGGTGTCACCGTGACTGATTCTGAGGCGGGAGAAACACGGCTTTGACATTGCTGCTCACAGTTATACTGATGGTCAGTTTGAAACTTATGTTTCCCTCAATGATGAAGTGACCAAAGTCCTTAGAAACTCTCTTCAGCAAGTGCACCACTTACATTTGTTTCTGATAATCACCTTTGATGAAAGAGATAATGTACTATTTTACCAGATAAATACCTGTAATGCACAGCTCAAAGAAAGTGGGAGTACGAAAGGATTAGTTCAGATGGCCCAATGTAAGTCTGAGAAAACCCAGAGTTTTCAAACAAAAATGATAGATAGCTCATTATTCTAAACAATTTTTCATGTTTTTATCCGAGGGGTAGTTGGAAGACTATGGTTATAGTCTGTGATGACTGGGTTTATATGACTTTTATTGTTGGGTAAGATGAATTTATATGCTTAAAAACTAGAATATGGGCTAGGGACATAGCTTAAAGGACTGCAGCACGTGCTTTTCACAGTTATTTATTTCTTTGAATGGGCCATACCTACCTCTGGAGGCCTTTCTCCTGCCTCTGCTCTACGGAATCACTCGGTGATATGCAAGGGAAGTAGTGCTCTATCTGCTGTACGATGTTATGTCTCCAGCTCCGGAGCACTCACTTTTCGTGTGAGAACCTGGGTTTGATCCCCTGCATAGCATGGTTCTTGGAGCACTGATGGGTGGGGCCAAAACAACAACAAAACCAAACCTAGAGCAGGTACAGTTTTGGACACGAAGAGATTCAACTAAGATATTAATCTGAAATAAGGTTGAACTTTTCCATGATTCTAGGTTGTTGACATATTTACAGAGAACCCATATTTTCTTTCCTGAAATAATCAAAAAATTCTTAGTGCTTGACTAGTTTTGTAAAGGAAATGACAAGAAAAAAATGTAAGAATTACTCTATTTTTGAAAACTGTCCAGAGCAGATACTACACAAACTGTCTTAGTCCTTTTGAACTCTTGTAACAAAAATCCACAGATTAGGGGGTTATGAACAAAAAGAAATTTGTTTCTTGTGGTTTTAGAGGTGGGGAAATCCAAGAACAAGGTACCAATGTGGCTGTAATCCAGAGAGATGAATCACTTCTTGGTTCAGTTGCTGCCTTCTTATGTATATTCACAGGTTAAAGTGGGGAAGGATCTGTCTGGAAAGGAGGTGTCCCTTCAGAGAACAATAATTTCATTCACAAGAATTATTTCTTCATGAATTAATAAGCTCCCAAAGGTCCTACCCCTCACATCACCATATTGAGTGTTAGGATTTCATCATATTGATTTGGAGGAACATCAAGATTCAGACTATAAAACAAGTATTCTATAATTAATTGTGTGCATTTTCAGTGTTATATGGGTTTCTAGGTTAGTGTTAAATTATATAGTATAGATGAACAAAGATAAGTATACTCATATGAAATAAGGTGTATTATTTAATAAGAGCCATTGGCTATTTGGAAAATATTTGCCAATGAAAATACTTCTGTCTTATGTTGTTTTGCTCTTAAAAAATAATTAGTAGAACCAGTGATTAATTCTGGTCATTTCCAGTTTGAAAAGTAAAATATCATTGAGTAGGAAAAAAGCTCTTTTTTCAGGAGAACTTATAATTATACATATTGAATATTTTACCTTATTAGCAGGTACAAGCAATCAAGTTTCTTTCTCAAGGAGACCTGGAGAGGACGATATGGCTTTCTTTGAAAGACGATACCAGGAAAGGGTAGGTCTGTGTGGCAATTTACTTACATTAAACCTGTAAGAAGGGCATTGCAGAGCCTCATTCCCATGACCTGCTGATATAAATTATTATATCAAGTATTTTAAATTTACAGATAAAAATGGAAAAGGCTGCTAAGAAGAAAGGAAAAGCACCACTGCCGCCATCTACCAAAGCTTCCTGAAGACTGTTGGGGAAATTAAATCTACCATCCAAATATGCCTCTTTTTTTGTTTATTTAAATGTAATAGTTTATTTTTTCTTAAATTATTTCTCAGATACACAGGGCAGAGCTGCTACCAGCTCCCCTGTGCTCAGCTGATCTTGAGGCACCGGGTAGGGAAGGCGGGTTCTAGCCCTGGTCCTCGATCCCAATAGAGCCTCGCAAGAAGCCAGAAGAACCCCCCCACACCATGAGGGCCGCCATTTTCAGCATCCGACTCCACAGCTCGTCAGAGCTTCATGCAAGAGAAAAAAGCCGATCTCTCCGCATTGTGGTTCATCAGTAAATGCACGAGATGAGAGCCTACAACTGAGAGTATACCACTCACAAGGCAGAGCCTGGCAAGCTACCTGTGTCATATTTTATATGCCAAAACCCAATAACAATTATAGACCTCATTCCTATGACCTGAAGGAATGGTTTGAGGGTCTTCGTGTTCCTGAAGTGAGCAGATGCCCTTGGGCTACACTAGCTCACGACAGGATGTATGGAGATGTTACTGGTGTCCACTCAAGCAAATTGATGAACAACGGGAAGACAAGTGATACAAGTGATAGTATAACTTTTCGATATTTAAGGAAGTACATATTTAAAATTTATATTTATTACACTGTACTTTCCATCTTTCCTAACAAATGAGGCTATTTTCCTGAATGAAAAATCTGAAAGGGGGCTGGAGCAACAGCATAGTGGGTAGGGTATTTTCCTTGCAGATGGCCAACTTGGGTTCGATTGCTAGCATACCAAATGGTCCCCTGAGCACCACCAGGAGTAATTCCTGAGTGCAGAGCTAGGAGTAACTCCTGACCATCACCAGGTATGACACAAAAAAGAAAAGAAAAAAGAAAAAAAAAACCCAAAACAAAATGAAAACCGAAAAAAAACTGAAAGGGCAGGTTTTTAGCTTATCGTATTAAACTTTTTCAGACTGTTAAAAAGTTTAAGATGTTATTGAGGATTTTGAACAAAAGTGGGCCATTTTTAATTTTAACTTACACTTTTAAATAAAATACTGTTTTTATGTGAGATCATTTCTGATGTCTTAAGTTGTTTTGTTAGCTCTACATTGCTAGATACTTAATTGAACACTTCTGTTACTTCAAATTCATATATGGTTAATCTCTTTTTATTCTGGTACTACCATGAAACATTTCCAAGAAGGCTTCTGAAAGTTCTTTTGATGAACTAGGTCTTAAAACTTTTGCTTTCTTCCCCAGGAATGCTTTCTGAACTCCATGCTTTATATATGTTATCCTAAAGATGTGGGCAGTTAGTTACCTTAGGTCCACCCTTAACTAGTGGGAGTCAGAAGCCAATAAACAAATGACATATCAATCCCCAGCATCCTGTATGGTTCCCTGAGCACCACCAGGAGTAATTCCTGAGTGCAAAGCCAGGAGTAACCCCTGAGCAATGCTGGGTGTGGCCCCAAAACAAAACAACAAATGATAAATCTCCTGATAAATATAATTGCTGACAAATTAATTCAGAGATGCCATTCATAAATTTCTTCAGAAAAAATGTGGAACTGGTTACCAGTTACCCACAGTACTGACCAGCTCCAAGTACACCCTTATGTTTTCTCCTCTTCCTTTTTCTGCTCCCTGATTCCTCTCTTGTTCCCTTAGATTTCTGAAATAAATTACCTCTATGTGTACATATGTTTTAGTTTAATTGAGAATAATAATAGGGGCATCAGGAACAGTCTTAGAAAGTAAACCCTCAGGATGGAATTTTGTGACATCATATGCTAAAAAGTGGACAGTCCTATAGCTTTGGGTAAATGTGGTAGTGGTAATTCCTGCACATAGATTTATCAGTAGCAGTACTGGATAATGGTGAGGTGAAGGTTAAAGGTGAAGTGTGAGGTGACTTGGCATTAAAGTCGAATGGAACAAATGGAGATGTTTGCTGTTATTATTTTAGAAAGCTTGGAAACAAAATGACAGGTGCTTATGTTGGGTATGAAAGGCATGCAGTGAAAGCCAGAGTGCTTTAAGGAAAATCCTACAGATGCCTGCAATCTCTATAGGAAGACAATCTTCATTATGAATGAATTTCAGGTCCTACTTAAAGTGTATTGGGAAAAACTCTGGAAACATATTTGACAGTAGCTCCTGAAGGTGCTAGATCAAAGTATGGGATAGGATAGAACTGAAGGTTTGATATGAGAGTATGGATGGTAGCACCTACGCCTGATTCAGGCTTTAACGCCCAGGCAAAGATATCTGGAGTTGGTCCTACAATATGACTATGATGGTGTAGAAGGGATATGCCGCAGACCGGCTCTATAGGAGATCACCAGGCTGAGGGGGAACGGCTGAGGTTCACAGGAGAAGCAGGTACGGTGATGACAGACAGACTCCAACACAAGGGGAGGCTGAATACTGCTGTGATTTATTGAGGGCAAAGCTTCTCTTTTTATGCTTAACAAATGCACAGGTGCAAGATTACACCAGTTACTTTCTAGCAAAGGAGGCATTTCCAACATCAAAAGGAGTTTATCGTGTTCACCACATATGACCACCTTTTGTCTGCACTTATTTTTCTGACATGTTTTTCTGACGTCTTTTGTTTTTACATTTTTCCATATTTGCCTCAAGTAAGGTACATAATTTCTTTAATCTTGATTTCCATAGAATCACTTACTAGCTCTATGCACCTATTATAGATTAACTTAACCTACTCCTAAATAGAAACTTCTATGCAGAATTTATTATTGTAAGATTGTTAAGATTATGTACTAGAAAGTGTTGACTTTAACAGGCCCAATTCTTTCAACACAGGAGGTCTTAGGAGGCTAAATGTCACTGCATTCCCATCAACAGGGGGTAGCCGGAGGCCTCCACCCATAGGTCACGAATCCTCCCTTCCCGCTAATGATGAAAGGCAAAGGCCACGAACCTTTCCTTAACAAGGACCTGAGACCAGCTCAGGCCTTGGCAGCCAGGTGCTGCGCGGGGCGACACCGTTGCCAGCGTGGCAGGGATAGAGGGACCAGCATTGAGCAAGGAATCAGAAAGCTCAGGGAAGTCTTAGTGTTATAAAACTGGAGAAGTTGCCACTTAACTGATTTCCCTGGGAAAGATCAGGTGACACTTAACTAAGATAGTAATAAATGGAATGGTGAAGCTATACCATTCATTCCATTTAGTGACTACATCTACAAGCTAGAATTAATGGTAGAAAACACAACTATCATGATATTGGGCTCCTTGGTGTCAACCTAAATGATGGAATGCAAAGATATTGAGGGCCAAATTGTGTACCTTAATTCTCAGATGCCTGAGGGTTATTTATTTTTTTTGCTTTTAGGTTCATACCTGGTGATGCTCAGGGGTTACTCCTGGCTCTGCACTCAGGAATTACTCCTGGTGGTGCTTGGGGATCATATGGGATGCCGGGGATTGAACCCAGGTAGACCGTGTGCAAGGCAAATGCCCTACCCACTGTGCTATTGCTCCGGCCCATGAGGGTAAAATTAACAGGCAACAATGCATGGATCTGTAACTATGCTCTAAAAGGAAAGATTGAAAGGCAGTGGACTAGGATGTTATTTCACTTATATTGGTTCCATTGGAACTGAAAAAAATATGAAAACTGGTAAGCAGAAGGCTAATGTGAATTGGTAATGAGAGAACATACCTCTTACCCAGTTTCTAGAGATAAGGCAGTTCAGGGTCTAGACTGATAGGTAGGGTAACCCATCTTCCCTTGAAGAACAATCCTCAGTATAAATCAAAACTCTTGATCCTTTCTTTTTTTTTTTTTTTTTTTTCCTTTTTGGGTCACACCTGGCGATGCTCAGGGGTTACTCCTGGCTCTTTGCTCAGGAATTTCTCCTGGCGGTGTGCTCTGCTCGGGAAACCATATGGGATGCCGGGGATCAAATCCGGGCCGGCAAAGGCCCTACCAGCTGGGCTATCGCTCCGGCCCCGACTCTTGATCCTTTCTTAAAAGGGGCAGTCTTGTAACAATTTCCAGGGTAAAACTATGCAGTGGAAGTGTTGGGGGTACGCTGGCTGCCCCGACAAAAGCTGGGAGCAGGGTCTGGGGATTCCCTTCTGCCCCAGGGGTATGGCAGCCAGAAGACTGAGAAAAACACGATAATCCAGCAAAGTTTCAAAAGGCTTTACTCACACTTGTCCTGGTATACAATTTAGTAACAGGAAAACCCTGGACTTTAGGTTCCTAGCTGGGCCCCGTCCAAGTGTAGTTTCAGAATCCTAGGCCAAGATGGCCACTACCACGTGCTAAGGCATAACAGGGAAGAGAATGGAGAGGTAGAGAGGAGAGGCAGAGAGCAAAGAAAAGCCAAAATGGCCAAAAAGCCCTTTCTCCTTTCTCCTAGTTTATTTTAGAGATAGAAGCATGCCAAAACCTTCCAGCCCAGCCCAAGAGAGGCTGATGAAGAGAGATGAAGCCAGGTGAATGACCCTATTGAAATGCAGATCTTCAGGTGGGCCCTATGGCTCAAGCTTCACAAATGCTAGGGCTGACTCCCAGAGGTAAAATCTCCCTAACAGAGTGGGGAGGGGCTGCATTTCTGAACTACAAAGCAGCTCAGAATGTAGTTTGTAGGAAATGGCACTAATACTTCTTACCATGAATATATAGCCAGCTGATTCCAGACTCTAGATCCCACTAAGGTCCAAAATCTGCCAGAATAATTCACTTTGTCATTACCTTTAGAATCAGAGACACAACAGTTTGCCCGGGGTGCACTGGCATGTCTCTTTGAACTAGGAGAATTGATTATATTATGGTTGATCCAACGTAGCCAAGTACTTTTGGAATATCTGCATGTATGTCCCTTGTTGGGACCCATGGGAGAAAAAAGTATAGAACTGGGGCAAGCAAGATTTATAATATTCATGATAAAAATATCTATGTTGTATATAATTATGAAATCAATCCAATTCTGCCCAAGCTCCCATTGTGCCTGCTCTGGAGATTCCCTAAAGACAGGGAGCAGCTCTTCACATAAGCAAGGTGTAACTGGAGCCTAAGGCTCAGTAGAGTGTGTCACCCCACATGGAAAAAAGAACACTTAAGAGTTTTCAATCCAGGACTGTTGGACACAGGGTCTAAGTTTATATGGATCCCAAAAGATCCCAAAAACTCTGGTGTTTTCCTCTAGTTAGTGTAGTGTTTTATGGAATCCCAATGATAAATGGAATATTGGAAGGTTCATCTCAGTGGGTTTAATGGCCTAACTCATTTATTTTTGCAGTCCTAATATAACATGGATAGACATACTTAGAAGCTGATATAACTCTTGGGCCTACACTAATAGCTCTTCTTTCCACAGCTGCATCTCAGGAAATGCAGGTGTGAGTCAAAGTTATGTAGACATATAAAGTTAATGAGGATATAGAAGACAAAAGAACTATTAACTAATTTAATATCACTGATATTTATAGAACACTCAATCCTGTAAAGCCAGACAATTATTTTTTAATGGACCCAGATCATTTGCTAAGATTTATCATATTCTAGGTCATGAACAAATCTCAATTTTTTTTTATTTAAATCTCAATACTTTTAAGATGATTCCACTAATGAATTGTATCCTCTGACCTCAAAGGAATTAAATTAGAAATCAATAACAAAGATACCTAGGAAATTCCAAATATTTGAAAATTAAAGCACATATCCAGATAATGATGGGTTAAATAAAAAGAGAGGAATCAACGTAACTTTCAATTGAATTTTAAAAACCCTGCAAAACTGAAACACTTTTGAGAAAGAACAAGATTGGAAGCTTATATTATGCTTTTAAGTCTTATAAAAATACTGGAGTGATAGTCCAGTGGGTGAGGTGTTTGCGTTGCATGCGGCTAATCCAGGTTTGATTACCAGCATCCTATGTGGTCCCTGATCACTGCCACGGAGTAAATCCTGTGTTCAGAGCCAGAAGTAACCCCTGAGCATCACTGGGTATGACCCAAAATGCAAAAAGAAAAAAAAAGTGAGTGGGTTTAGTGGAGGCCTGCTACATGGTGAAGGGAATTAATATAAATACACTGGCAATGGGTGTAGTGTTTGAACGTTGTATGCATGAAAACTTATCGTTGACTGTACTATTGTAAATGACAGGGAAGAAAATAAAAATTAATAAGAGACTTATAGAAACAATAGTGATCAAGAGGCAGAACATCCAGAATCTTAGATATAAAGAGAATACAGACTATCATGCTAAATAATTAGTCAGAAGGAAAAGGACAGACATAGAACAACTATTCATCTGTGGGATATAAAAAATATTATGAGACTAATATCCAAGTCTAGGCAAAACAGGGCCCAGGAGGAACTGTCAAGGGTTGGAATCAACCACAAGTGTGTGGAGGGCAGAGGTTAGGTATGACAGCAAAGGGACCAGTCTCCTAATAATAGTTGGAAATGTTAATGCTGAACTAGAACTCAGTATTAAAAGTAGATAAAGGGAAATGTATGATAACCCTCAACATATGTATTGAAAACTGCAATGTGCAAAAGAAGTGAGAAAGAGAGAAGAAAAGTGTCTGCCATAGAGGCAGGCAGGTGGGGTGGGGGTGGGGAAACGGGACACTGGTGGTGGGAAATGGGACTGGTGGAGGGATGGGTGCTGCAACATTGTATGACTGAAATGCAACCATGGGATGTTTTGTTATTGTCTAAGCCACAGTGATATAATACAAAAAATAAAGAGAATTCTGAATCAGATGGGCAAAAACGGTCAATGATTTTTCACAATGGTATAAAGGCGTATCAATGCAGAAATGGTAGTGTTTTCAACAGTTAGTGCTGGGAAAATTACATATCCATGTAAAGAAAACTTTATTGTGTCTTTGATGTGGCGGCACACTGGGCAGTGCTCAGGGTTTACTCCTGGGGGTTCTTGGACAATATGTGGTGCCAGGGAAACCACAATGACCATCATATGTAAGGCAAACAACCCCTTATCTCTCTGGTCCACACACAAAAATAGACTTTTATGTTTCACAACTTACACAAAAGTTAGCTTAAGAATGAATTATAGCTCTGAATGTAAAAACTGACCAAAAACAATGCCCAGAAACCGTCCTCCGTCCTGGGCAACCAGAAATTTCTTAGATATGACAGAGTAGTATCACTGATATGAACCAAAGCTGACATACTGACTCCGTGGAGATTAAGAATGACTGCTCACTGAGACACTGTTGGAAAATGAAAGGACAAGCCACAAACTGGGAGAACTTTTGCAGATCTAATGAAGCAGCTATCTGAAGTATATAAAGAACTTTAAAATTTCAGAAAATAAATTAATTTTGAAAAACAGGCTGCAGAGATAGTATAGCAAACAGGGTGCTTGCCTGGCACATGACCGACCCAGGGGTCAATCCTCAGCATCCCATATTGTCCTCTGAGCACCACCATGAGTAATTTTTGAGTGCAGAACCAGTGGTTAGCTCTGAGCATTGCCACGTGTGGCACAAAAACAAAAAAGAAAAAATTTAAACAAGCATCTCACCTAAGATGATGTTATTTGGATAGAACAAGCAGAGATGTACAAACCAAAACCACAAGGCCCCCCCACACACACACACACACACACACACACACACACACACACACACACACACACACACACACACACACACACACACACACACACACACACACACACACACACACACACAGAGCAGTTTCCCCAAGTGGGCAATACTGCCACCTGGAGGCTAGAACTATGCTGAGGGTTGGTAAGAGCCTGGCTTGTCATTGGGCATCTCCTCTAAAGATGGTCAATTTCCAGGCAGGAGACTTTTTTTTTTTAAACTGTGGTGGTAGGTCAAACAAGTTTGGGAACCTCTGATATGGAACAACTGAAGCCATACACTGCAGGTGGAAATTGAAACTCATAAACAACTTTGTAAAAACAGTCTGCCAGTTTCTTCTTTCTGTTTTATTGGGCCACACCCAGTGGTGGGCAGGGTTTACTCTTAGTTCTGCACTTAGGGGTCACTCCTGGTGGGGCTTGGTATGATATACGTGGTGGTGGGGATGGAACTCAGGTTGGCCAGGTGCAAGGCAAACGTCCTGCCAGCTGTATGGTCTCTCAGCCCTATTTTTTTATTTTTCAATATTTTTCAGTTTTGGGGGCCACATCTGTTAAGGGCTTACTTTTTGGGTAGTGCTCAGGGGTCACCCTTGGGTAGTGCTCAGGGGACTACAAGCATGCGACCCAGGAGATCTGCAAGCAAGGCAAGTGCCCTGGCACCTTTACCATCTCTTCAACCCCTGCCAGTTCAAACAGTTAAACAGTTCTGCGACCAAAACTTCCTATTCAGAGCTATTAAAACAAGAAAGGAGAGCCTGTTCCTATATAAAGACTTGCACATGGCTTTTTATTGCAGCTTCATCTCAAACAATTTGAGATAACCGGAAATAACCCAAACTATCATAGGCAGCAACATTGTAATAGACAAGCAATGGAATAGTATCCTCAAGAAACAAAAAAAATCATAGGATAAAATGGGTGAATACAGTAAGGATGAATACAGAATGAAAACAGCTCAGGGAAAAAAAGCCAGATAGAAATGTACACACTGGGCTGGAGCGATAGTCCAGCCGGTAGGGTGTTTGCTTTGCATGCGACAAACCCAGGTTCTATCTCTGGCATCCCATATGGTCCCATGAACACTGACAGGAGTAATTCCTGGATGCAGAGCCAGGAGTAACTCCTGAGCATTGCCGGTATGACCCAAAAAGCAAAAAAAAAAAAAAAAAAACGCACCTATTCCATCAACATCCAATTGCTACAAATGCAAACTGAAGTCTGTAGAAACCAGAAACTGAAGGGCGGAGCGACAGTACAGTGGAGAGGGAGGGTGTGTGCCTTGCACATGGCCCACTCGGTTCAATCCATGGCATCCCGTGTGGTTCCCCTAATCCACCATTAGCGATCCCTGAATGCAGAGCCAGGAGTAAAGGCTCTGAGCACTACGAGGTGTGAACAAAAAACCAAAACAAGCAAGTAAACAAACAAAAACTGGAAACTGTCATGTACTGTAGGTAGAGGGGGGCAAGCATCATAAAGGAGATGGGAAAACTTTGGAGAGGGGAAGGAATTCTTAAATAGTGAGTAAACACATATTCACTTTGCCCACTTGCACAATTTTAATATTTGCGAGGTTATATACCAACTAAGCTACTGAAAACCAGAAGAGAAAAATTTCAAATATTGGGCATGGTTTGCCACAAAGCCTATCTGCGGTGCATAACAGGGCAGTTAAGCTGTTAATTCCGCTGCCCTCTCCAACCCCCCTAGTTAAAGGTTGTAAAACCAAACCAAACCAAAACAGCAGCTCCAGAGACATAGGAAGTCAAACCTGAGCTGAGAAATGCTTGGTAAGCTACAAACGAACCTGCAAATGTCGTTTTCGTTGACTAAGCTTTCCATTATCATCCACCCGTTCTTTCTTATCCATCATGGAGAACGCTGGGATCATTCTAATTCGGCTATTGGTTAAAAAAAAAAAAACAAAACAAATGTAATGGGCGTTGCTTTAAGAAAAGCCCAAGTGAGGGCTTGAGAAACGGACAGTCAAGGGGCCACGGGTTGCACGAAGACCCTGCGGCTGATGGAAGTCCCATAAGTCCCTGCAGCGCTCAGCCTCAGTGCGCAGTCTCAGTGCGCAGCCTCAGTGCGCAGCCTCAGTGCGCTCTCCACGTGCGGGCGCTCGCGCGCGGCGCTGCCTCTGGCCTCATAGGCCCTGCGCCCTGCTCGCTTCGAGGCTGGATGATGGCGCAGTGCCGAGCACGCAAGCGCAGTGTGGACCCTGAGCGGCGGGAGCTGGAGCGGTGAGTCAGCACGTGCGCTTACTCGGCTCAGGCCTCGTGTCGGTGCTGGCGCAGGGCCTTGGGCTCAGCATGTGGGGCCGGGAGCATTTGTCTAGGGATTCAGTGGCAGGAAGTGTGAGGTTAGTAGCCGATGTCGGGGTGGGCGCGCAGGGTGATGGGGCCTGGGACGTTTACACCCTGCGGGCGGTTTAGCTTTGTGCGTTTGGGACCAGGCCCGTTTCCTGACCTGCCCTTGCCGTAAAGTGTACTCACGAGGGGGTAGTTCTCTATTTCGCTGTTTTATATCATGGTGATGACGATCATTATTATAATTAATATTTTGGTGTCGGCGGTGCTCTTGGCTTCCTCTCAGGGGTGGCTCCAGGCGGGGATTAGGGGCCATCGGGAATGTTGGTCCACTTGTGTGCAAGGGAGGTGCCTAAACTCGTGATACCGTTGCGCTTGCCCCCCAAACAACCCGTTTTAAAGTAGGATTTTCAGACCGGCTGTCTTAGAAATAACTTTGGGGGTAGAGCTTGGGGGCGGGGCAGCGGCTTCAAAGTAAGCGTGTTTGGGCCTGGAGCCATGGTACTGAGGGGAGGGCGTTTGCCCGGGCACGTGGCCCACCCTGCTGGATCTCCCGCCCCGCACTGGGTGTAGCCCCCAAAGGAAAAATAAAAGCGCCTCATTTTGAGTCAGTTCAAGCTACTGTCTTTCAGAGAACTAGAATCTTCCTGACTGTTCCCGTTATTTCTCACGGTTTTGCTCACTTGGAAACTTTGCTGGGGCCGGAGGGAGAGAGTGCAGTGGGTGGCGTGCTTTGCCTTGCACGTGACCGACCCACGTTCCAGCTTGGCACCCCCCTTGTTCCCAGAGCCCACCAGGAGTGAACCCTGAGTGCAGAGCTGGAAGTAAGCCCCCAGCGTCGCCAGGTGTGATCCACTGATCATTCCCTCCCAACAACAAAAACAAAAAGAAAAATACTTTTTATGAGGAGTTACTGGAGGGAGGGTATATGAACCCTTTTTTGGAAGTCATTTTTTGAGAAATAATGAACTTTAATTAATTAGAAGGAAAATCTGTTCTCCCTGTTTATACTGAAAGATTTTTTTTTTTTGCATAGTTAAGAGAACTTAAGAAACTTTGGTTCTGTGATGCTCTTAGGTTACTTTGAAAGCTCTTAAAGATATTTACAGAACCCAAGAAATAGTACAAGGTTTAGACTGACCTGGGTTTGAGTCCCCTGGCTCTTTCCCGTCGTATATTGTTTTCTTGAAAGGAAACTGACATGCTTGTCTATGTAAGGTGCAGTATTCTAGTCTGTTCACATTATATTATAAAGCTTTATTTGGAACTGTGTTGTGATGGGTGTTATTTAGAATTATGCATACATTTCATGTATAAAAGTTTTTGAATTAATGATTTAGAGGATATACATTTTGAAATCTTGTAATTTCAGGGGCATTTTTTAACCACCACTGTACCTGAAGATGATAGTCCGTGCTGGGAGTCGTAACTGGGGTCTGTGGGATGCGAGGCAAGTGCCTTACCCTGGACTCTCTCCAGCTCAAACCGCAGGCTGTCTTTAAAAGCAGAACTTAATTGCCAGTTTGAAGCATTTGTTGTTCATGTAATTTACAGTGTTTGTTTTCGTTTAAGTTGTGAAAGTCCTGATCTTGTTTTGGAAGGTCATTATTTAAGAAACGTAGTGTTTCAATATAATGACTTACCTAATGATCAAAATATACGTAACAAATTAGTCTGAATTTGTAAAAGCTTGGTGTAAAAGGTAATGGCGGGCTGGAATGATAGCACAGTGCGTAGGGTGTTCACTTTGCATGTGGCCAACCTAGGGTTCGGTCCCCAACCTGGTTCGATCCCTGGATCCCATATGGTCCCCAAGCACTGCCAGAAGTAATTCCCGAGTTCAGAGTCAGGGTAGTACCCTGAGCATTACTGGGTGTGACCCAAAAGAAAAAAAAGATACAACAAAGCAAGGATAGAGATTGTTTATGATGTAAATGTACGATGTAAATGTTATGTGCAAAATATAGCCCATTTCAAATGAAAGAATTACGAAGAAACTATCTTGAGATTTTAAATACGTAGAAGATATTTATATTTAGGCAAAACCTACTTGCAGGAATTTATGCGATATTTGGTTTATTCATTGTAAATGGTATATAAACCTAATTCATTGTCATGGATTTTTCAGTTTTTCAGGAATTGTCCAAATGGATGAAGATACACATTACAATAAAGGTACTGGCACTAAGAATTATTTGTTATTTGTGGGTGTAAGAGCTACAATATATTGATAATTTCTAATTTGCCTTGTGGTTTGGTTTTAGTTGAAGATGTGGTTGGAAGTCATGTAGAAGACGCAGTAACGTTTTGGGCCCAGGTAAATATCAGCTTAATTGATTCCCTCTCCTAACCCAGGTCATTCTCCAAACCAACAAAAAGTTGAAAGCCCAAGGATATACGTATGTGCATGTATAAACATTATCACATATAATGTGTAGTCATTCTTAATGCATAGATTAATGCATAGTTCTTAATTGAACAGTAATAGCAAGAGAATTAATAAAAGCAAATGACTGGTGCTGGTAGTTTTCTAGACTTGTGAGTAGTATCTCATGATACAGCTGGTTAAAATAAAATCATGATTGTATTAATGTTTTTTGAACTAGACTCTACACCATCCGTCTTGGCTGCATGAACTTCTGGATTTTGATGTTTCTGAAAGTACAGCCCCATCTAGGGGTCATTTATGAGATTGTTTCTTAAAAGATGCTATTTTTATTTTTTTTTTTTTTTTCATTTCTATGTTTTTTTTGCTTGTTTCTATGTATTTTTTAAAATTTTTTATTATACCACCATGAGACATACAATTACAAAAGTGTTCATAATTGGTTCCTGGTAATACAGTATACCAGCACCCATCCCTCCACCAGGGCCCCATTTCCACCACCAATGTACCCCACCCTCTCCCGCCCACCCTCAGGCTGCCTCAATAGCAGGTAGCCCCGTTTCCTCTCTTTCTCTCTCTCTGTCTCTGCATCTCTCTCCCTCTTCTTTTTACACATTGTGGCTAGCCCTGCAGATATTAGGATAACTGACATTTCTGATGAATGTTATTCATGCATTTGTTTCGTTAAAATATTTAAAATTATAGTTTAGGTAACAGTCACAAAATTGTTATTATTTATGGTTTTAATGTACGAATTTCCTATGCCTCACAATCAGCAAATGACACAGAATTTCCAGAGTACCCAGGGCTGTCCACCACTGTATGTTATTTCTGGTCTGTCACTTCTCCCCCCAACTTGGTAATTTCAGTTCTGCAATCCAAGGTCAAGGATAAGTTATTGTTTGATATTATTTTTTGTTTTGTTTCTCTGTTGTACTACAGAGCAGTGAGATAAACCAGTGTTCGTTCTTCTCCCTTTGGTTTATTTCACTTAACATGATTCCCTCAAGTTTTATCTCACTATAGTAAATTGGAAATTTTTTTTGGGGGCGACCCACACCTGGTGGTGCTCAGGTGTTACTCTTGGCTCTACACTCAGGAATTACTCTTGAGGGATTATGAGATTGAAGCGGGGTTTGTGTGCTTGGGTAAGCACACTGACTATGTGCACAGTAAGCACCCTACCTGCTGAACTACCTCTCCAGCCCTGAATGAGTTCTTTGATTTATTTTTTTTTAAGTTTTGGTGACATCGACGTCACGTGATCAGGCTTTACTACTGACTCTGCACTCAGGAATCGTTCTTGTCAGTGCTCTGGAGACCGTATAGGGTGCTAGGGATTGAATCCAGGCCAGCCACGTTCAAGGCACGCACCCTACTCACTGTGCTATCTCTTTGGCCTTGAGTGAATTCTTTTATTATTTTTGCCAGTAAATTAAAGTTTATTTGAATAAATTATAAATTTGACTTTATTTGGGTTTTTTGAGTTATTTCCTTAGTGCGACCTTCCCTCCTCCATTGTCCCCATTCCCCGCTCCAACTCCCGCCCTCCCGGCAAACACAAAATGATGCATTTTATATTATTTGAATCAAATGAATGGCTATTGGAGTTGGCAAAAAATTACTTCAGTAAAAGAAAAATTTTTTGAAAATTGTCACATCTCACCATGGGATCATTAAGTTTGCTAGGCTGCTGTTGCTAGTGGAGCCTTATTTTATGGAGCTTAGTGCTTCCTTGGCTCTGTATTGCTTTCCCGTCTAATGCTGTGTGCTCCCACTGCCGTTGTCGTTGTGGAATCTGGAGGTGTCACTCAGGTATTTCCCTGAATTCCATGTGTTTCTCCTTTCAGAGTATTTGTAGGAATAAGGATATTGTGAAGATTGGTTGCTCACTTTCTGAAGTTTGTCCCCATGCCAATTCGGTTTTTGGGAATCTTGATCCAAAGAAGGTGAGCCAAATTCTTGGATATTGTTTTGTTCCTGTTAGCTAAATACTGAATTAACCTGTTATTATTAAAGAGTTCCTTTTCCTTCACGTTCTCACCAGCAGTTTACATCATTAGAGTTCTAAATTTTAACCATTTTGGTGTGTGAATAGTTTATCTTGCGATTTTAGTTTCATTTTCCTGATTACTGAGGTTAAGTTATTAAGCTATTTGGGTATCCTGTTGTGAATTGCTTATTCAGCTCTTTCCTCCGTTATATTGTCTTTATTATTAGCATAAAGATATATATTTATATATAATATTAATGCACAAATATTAATTTATATAATAAATTATATATTGAAATTAATACATTTATATTTAAGTCAAACAATGTAATTTATATGTTAATAAAATATATGGAATTATATATTTATATTATTTTATATATATACACATTTTTTGGGGGCTTGTGTCACACCTTGCAATGCTCAGGTTTTACTCCTAGCTCTGCACTCAGGAAATACTTTTGTTGGTACCTGGGGAACCATATGGGATGCTGGGGATTGAATCCAGGCCAGTCATGTGCAAGGCAAGTGCTCTAACTTCTGGTTTTTTTTTTTTTTTTTTTTTTTGCTTTTTGGGTCACACCCGTCAATGCTCAGGGGTTTCTCCTGGCTCTGCACTCAGGAATTACTCCTGGCGGTGCTCGGGGGACCATATGGGATGCCGGGGATCGAACCCGGGCTGGCACGGGCCCGGCGCGTGCAAGGCAAACGCCCTACTGCTGGGCTATTGCTCCGGCCCCACTAACTTCTGTACTATTGCTAAGGCCCTGTATGTGTATTCTTGTATTCTTGTAACACTTCATGTTTTTTGGGTTTTTTTTGGGGAGGGTTCTACACTTGTAGTGCTTGGGTGTTACTCCCAGCACTATGCAGCGAGTTGGGGGGGTTCATCACTTCCAATAATGAGCAGGGGACCACATAGCGCTGAGGATACAACCAGGTCTGAAAGTATGAAAGGAAAACACCTTAACTGATGTAACATTACTCTGGCCTATTTATCTTTTTAAAATGTCTTCTACCTATGATTTCTTACTTTTTTTTTTTTTGGGAGTCACACCAGGTGATGCTCAGGAGTTACTCCTGGCTTTTCACTCTTCTCTCAGGAGTCATTCCTGATGGTGCTCAGGAGACCATATGTGATGCCCAGGATCAAAGCTGGGTCATCTGCATGCCCTCCCCACTGTGCTATCATTCCGACGCCTACCTATGGCTTCTTTACTAATTTTCTTACTATTATTTGAAGTCTAATTTATGACATTTTACTTAGCCTAATTCATGAATATTCGATATGCCAAAAAAGATCGTGGACCTCATTCCCAGTGAATGGAGATGTTACTGGTGCCCGCTTGAGCAAATCCATGAACAATGGGAAGACAAGTGATACAAGTGATACAAGATCATGAATATATTTGCCTAGGGATCCCCTACATTCAAAGCTTTATGTATTTAGGACTGTGGTTTACTCCAGTAAGTTTTGAATTATTATGTGAAATACTCAAATTTACTTACTTTTTCTTTCACTTGATCACTTGACATCCCATTATTTGTCGATTTGCTCTAGCGGCACCAGTAACGTTTCCATTTGACCCTGTCACGTGCCAGTGTAGCCCAATGGCATCTGCTTGCTTCAGGAATACAAAGAGCTTGAAATTGTTCATTCAAGGTCTTGATGAAGAAGTCTGACCATGTTGTAAGTGGGCGGCCACGTGATCTTTTGATGTCCCATGGGATCCAGTTGGTAACGGCTCTAGTCCAGTGGTCATCTCCAAATCGTATTATATGTCCAGCCCATCTGATTTTCGATGCCTTGTCAAACGAGACAGTGTCCCTGACTCTGGATCATCGACAGAGGTCAGAACTCCGGATTCCTTCTTTCGCTTGAGTGAGGCGTGATATTCCAAGCAAAGCTCTTTCTGTTCCTCTTTGGGAGACCTGAATAACCTTCTCATCCTGCTTTTCGTAGGGCCCAGGTCTCTGAGGTGTATGTTAATGCAGGGAGAACGGTGGAGTCAAAGACATGTGCCCTGAGCCGGAGGTTCTTTGTCCTTTTAGCTATTTCTTCGATGCTCTTGAAGGCGTTTCATGCTGCTCTCTTCCTCCTGCACAGCTCAGGATTTAGGTAGTTCATCATGTTGACTTCTCGACCTAGGTGCACATAACTGCTGCATTCAGACATGTTTGTTCCGTTGAGAGAGAATACTGGAACTAGTTCATTTCTCATGAACATTGTTTTGCTGAGATTCAGCTGTAGACCTCTTTTTTCCACATTCTTGATCAAAGTCAGCTAGCATTTGTGTCGCCTGGCTAATGTTTGGTGTTATTAGAACAATGTCATCAGCGAAGTGGAGGTGGTGTAGTTGCTGACCGTCTATCTTCACTCCCATTCCTTCCCATTCTAATTGTCGCATGATGTTCTTGAGGGTGGTCCCGAAGAATTTTGGTGAAATGTTATCACCCTGCTGAACCCCTCTTTTTTACATCGATGATCTCTTCCTTGTAGAATGGTGAGATCCTGGTGGTGAATTTGTAATACAGCTCATGAAGGATCTTGATGTATTGGGTTTGAACACCCTGTTTGACTAGGGCTTCGATGACCGCTTCAGTCTCCACAGAATCAAAGGCTTTCTTTAAATCAATGAACATGAGACAGAGCGGCATCTTGTACTCCCTACAAACCTCAATGAGCTTGGTAACTCTGTGGATATGGTCGATAGTGCTGCATCCTTTTCGGAAGCCAGCTTCCTCGCATGGTTGTCCTTCATCTAGTGTTCAGCCAATCCTATTCAGGATGACCCGAGTGTACAGCTTGTAGATGACAGACAACAGGCAGATGGGGCAATAGTTGCCAATGTCGTGAATGTCTCCTTTCTTGAACAGTAGAACTGTCCTACTGGTTTTCCATTGGGAGTGCACCTTGCATTCAGAAAGGTAGCGTGTGAAGAGCCGAGCCAGTGATGAATTGTACCAGAACAATTTATTTGGTAGTAGTTCTTTTTATTGAAGTAATGTTGGTTTGATCTGATAAATGCAGGCATTTTGGTGAATACAAGAGTATTGCACCCACATGGCAGATCCTGGCAAGCTACCCGTGTCGTATTTGATATGCCAAATACCAGTAACAATTATAGACATCATTCCCATGACCTGATGGAATGGTTTGAGGCTCTTATGTTCCTGGAGCTAGCAGATGCCCTTGGGCTACACTAGCATGTGACAGAATGTATGGAGATGTTACTGGTGCCTGCTGGAGCAAATTGATGATCAATGGGAAGACAGTGATACAAGTGAATGTTGGTTTGAGTGTAATCGTTCATGGTAGATTTTCTCCTCTGCTCTCCATGGGCTCTTTCCTTCATTATAGACTAAGGGTTTTCACTGAATATAGTCTATTTCCTTACTTTATTTATCTATTTATTTTTTGGATATTGGGTTACACCCAGTGAAGCTCAAGGGTTACTCCTGGCTTTGAACTCAGGAATTACTCCTGGCAGTGCTGGGGGCACCATATGGGATAAGGGGATCAAGGTGACTGATAAAGACATGGTGTTTGTTGGGGCGGAGCGATAGCCCAGCGGGTAGGGCGTTTGCCTTGCACACGGCTGGCCTCCGCCCGGGATGGATCCCGGCATCCCATATGGTCGCCCAAGCACCGCCAGGGGTAATTCCTGAGTGCAGAGCCAGGAGAAACCCCTGAGCATTGCCGGGTGTGACCCAAAAAAGCAAAAAAAAAAAAAGACATGGTGTTTGCATGCAAGGCAAACACCCTACCCTGAACTAGTCACTTGGCCCTCAGCTTTTTTATGTTATTTGTGAGTGAGATTATCCATTTAACTTTCCTCTTGTGAATTATTTTAATATCATCCTCTCCAGTTTAACTGTGTTGTAAGAAAGACTTTTTTTTAATACAGCACCGTGAGATTTACAATTACCATGATGTTCACGGTTGGTTTTCAGTCATACAGTGTTCCAGCACCCACCCCTCCACCAGTGCACCAATATCCCCAGATTCCCTCCCCACTCCCCAGCCTGCTTTTATAGCAGGCACTTTTCCTTTCTCTCTCTCTCTCTCTCTCTCTCTCTCTCTCTCTCTCTCTCTCTCCCTCCCTCTCTCTCCCTCCCTCCCTCTCTCTCCCTCCTTCTCTCTCCCTCCTTCTCTCTCCCTCCCCTTCCTCCTCCATCCCTCCCTCCCTCCCTTCATTCCGTCTCTTACGCATTGTGACTTGCCATACATACATTTAGGTGTTATCATATATATCCCTTTGCGTACATTCAGTGCTCAGTTCTAGTGAAAGATTATCTCATGCTCTAAATGTATGTATTACAATCCACAATGTGTAAGAGAAGGAAGAGAAGAAAGAGAGATTGAAAGTGAAAGAGAAAAAAGAGATAAAGAACCTGCCATAGAGGCAGTCTAGGGGAGTAGGGAGGGAATTGGGCCGTTGGTGGTGGGAAATGGGTACTGGTGCTGGAACACTGTATGGGAAACCCAAACATGAACATCTTTGTAATTATATATCTCAAGGGGTATAATAAAATATTAAAAAAGACTTTATCTCATGTTAAAGCCGAGTAGTATTTTATTGTGTTTTCATCTCCACACCCCACACAGCTAGGATAAATTTTGAAAGTCTCCAGCTGGTTGATGGTGGATCAGTACTTAAAACACAGAGCACACTTCCATAATTGTTAGCTTATATTGGAATAATTAGTGAATTATGCTTATTTTAGAATATTGAGTAATCATTGTGCCTGTTGATACTAGGGTAAAAAATAAGCCCAGAATTTAAGAAGGTGCTTAGTTAATTGCAGGGATGGTCACTCAGCAAGGCCTCTTTAAATTTCTCCTGGTTACTTTACTTGTCTCACCCAGTTCATGCCTTGGTTATTTAAATGAATATTTTTGAGTAGATTGTTTTATAAGTTTTCCTTAGTTTATAAGTTCGCTCTCTTTTTCTTACTTTGTAGGAAGGCCGTGAATGGTGGAATGGTGGGAGGAGAAAATTGGACCAGGCACAATATAATTTAAAGACAAATCTATCTGGAATAAGACTATGTTATGATGAGTTTGGCCTAACAGAATCCTCTGTTAGGTTTCAATTCTATTACAGATAACAAGTTTAGCCCTACTCTTATTTAGTAAGGTTTCAGTAAGGTTATGTCATTTGTCAGCCACCTTATACTTAATTTTTTTTTTTTTTTTGCTTTTTTTGGGTCACACCCGGCAATGCTCAGGGTTTTCTCCTGGCTCTGCACTCAGGAATCACTCCTGGCAGTGCTTTCGGGAGACCATATGGGATGCCAGGGATTGAACCTGGTCCGGCACTGGCCGGTCACGTTGCAAGGCAGACACCCTACCCGCTGAACTATTGCTCCGGCCCCTAATTTTAATTTTAATTATCTTAGCATATTACTGAAATATATTAGTGAAAGATAACATGACTTATGCAGAGTTTAATTGATAATGCTGTTGATTGTTACTACCTAAACAGGTTACTGCTGAACATTAAACAGGTTGTTACTAAACCTGTTTTTGAACAGAAAACTAAAATCATTGAGAACAACCTTGGATTGCTCATATGAAACCAATATCCAAGGTCCAGGCAAAACATGGATCAGGAGGTCTTGTCAAAGATGGAATGTACCACAAACGTGTGGGAGTCAGAGGTTAGGTAAGATGGAGAAAGGAACAGTGTGCTAATAATTGTCGAAAGTGATAATACCAGCCTAGAACTGAGCATTGAATACGGGCAAAATGATACACATGATAACCTATAAATGAATGTATTGTAATTGCAATGTATAAGAGAAGGAAGAGAGAAGAAAGAGAAAAGAGATAAAGAACCTGCCATAGAGGCAGGCTAGGGGAGGGGGAGGAGAATTGGGGACATTGGTGGCGGGAAATGGGCACTGGTGGAGGGATGGGTGCTGGAACACTGTATGACCGAAACCCAAACATGAACATCTTTGTAATTGTAAATCTCATGGTGGTACAATAAAATATAAAAAAGGCTACATGGATGGGCATAATAAAACATTTCTCATTTTTTAAGTTTGAATAAAACTAAGCAATGAAGTACAAAATTAGTTCTGAAATGGAAAAATTAAGTTTTTATGGCAAAAGAGACACTGAAATGTAAAACCTCAATTCATCAAAAGAAAGTACAAATCAACTGCACAACTGGATGAACAACTGGGTATCGAGCAAATGCTCTCAAAGTTACTCAACCAGCATTTAATGCTTGTTCCGCCAACTAACGCCAGAAAATTGGAGGACGAGAGAGCATTGAATATGGGCATTTATATATATAATAATATATATTATATAGATAATATATGATATATATATGTATATGTATATACATATAATGTATGATATATATGTATATATACATATATATATATATTTATGTCATGCAAATAAATGCAGTCATTCTATATCTGCCTTTTTCCTTCTGGCTAGTTTCACTCAACATGATCCTCTCCACGTCCATCCATTTATAGGCAAATTTCATAACTTCATTTTTTTCTAACAGCTGCATAGTATTCCATTATGTAGATGTACCACAGTTTCTTTAACCAGTCATCAGTTCTCAGGCACTCTGCTTGTTTCCAGATTCTGGCTATTGTCACTAGTGCTGTTATGAAGATAAAAGTGCAGAGGGTGTTTCTGCTATGTGTTTTAGGCCTCCCAGCGTATATTCCCAGGAGTAGTATGGCTGGGTCAAATGGGAGTTCAATTTCTAGTTTTTGGAGGATTGTCTATATTGTTTTCCAAAAAGGCTGTACCAGTCGACATTCCCACCAACAATAGATGAGAGTTCCTTTCTCTCCACATACATGCCAGCATTTGTTGTCCTTGCTCTTTTGGATATGTGCCAGTCTCTGTGGTGTGAGATGATATCTCGTTGTTTTGATTTGCATCTCTCTGATGATTAGTGATGATAATTTTTTTCATATGCCTTTTGGCCATTAGAATTTCTTCTTTTTTGGAAGTTTCTGTTCATTTCTTCTCCCCATTTTTTGATGGGGTTGGCTATTTTCTTCTTGTAAAGTTCTACCAGTGCCTGATACATCCTGGATATTGGCCCCTTATCAGATGGGTATTGGGTGAATATTCTTTCCCATTCTGTGGACTGTCTTTGTATTTTGGTCACTGTTTCTTTTGAGGTGCAGACACTTTTTAGTTTCATGTAGTTCCATATGTTCATCTTTGCTTCTAGTTGCTTTGTTAGTGGTGGTTCATCTTTGAAGATGCCTTTAGCTTCAGTATCGTGGAGGGTTTTTTTCTATATTTTCTTTGATGTACTTTTATGGATTCAGGTCTGATATTGATCTGATTTTTGTGCACGGTGTTAGACAGAGGTCCAAATTAAATTTTTTTACATGTAGCTTCCCAATTTTCCCAGCACCACTTGTTGAAGAGGCTTTTCTTGCTCCATTTCATACTCTTTGCACATTTATCAAAGATTAAATGATTGTGTGTTTGAGGATGGGTGTCAGGATACTCAGCTCTATTCCATAGGTCCACAGGTCTGTTTTTTATTCCAAGACCATCATGCAGCCATTTTATATAGCCATTTGTCCCTAACAGAGCTTCTCCCCATTTTAACATTTGAATATTAAAAGTAGTGCCATGGTATGCAGAGTGGAAGGGCTGCTCTCCACTCACCTTAGACTCTCTGTAACCCCCAAGAAGCAGGCTTTGTGAGCTGTTTCAAAACCTTACTGAAATGTATGATTATCAGCCTGGGAGAATTTATATTCTACTACCACAAAGAAACCACACATTATCACATGCTTGTAATGTATGATAAGTGCTTGATATATAAATATTTCTGTTCTTTTATTAAATACGTTTTATTTTCAATGATAGTTCAATATTATGAATGTCATCTACTTTTCTTCACTAAATAGCACTTATGTAGTTCTACAGAGCACAAAGTATAAAAAATAATTTTTTAGTGGGTAGGACATATGCATTGTACCATGCATATTTGAGGGTTAAACTTTAATGACGTCTAATTGGTAGGTAATTTTAATTTTTTAAACTGAGATTACTTTGGTGGTGCTCAGTGGACCGTGAGGTGCTGGGATTTGAATGAGAGCTCCTCCGTGAAAGTGTGTGCTCCGTCCATTGAATGTCTCTCTGGCCTCCTGAGTCTATAACATCTTTAAGTTTTTGTTTTTTTCCTTTCCTCCTCCTTTGGGGTGAGTGGGTGTTAGTAAAGCATGATAGACTTGTACTTCAGAATATAAGTGACATTTTACACAGTAAATCCTTAATAATATGAACTATAACTTGATCTATTTTATGCTGTGATTCATTAAAATGCAAAGTAACTTTACTTTCTTTTTCTCTTTGTAGATTTATGGTGGATTATTTTCTGAAGATAAATGTTGGTACAGATGCAAAATACTAAAAATCGTCAGTGATGAAAAGGCAAGAGCAAATATTCAACCTTTGTTTTTTTCTCCTAGAGGGATATTTTGGTTCCAAAATTTGGTGATTTTTTTAAACTTCCATTGCTGGGGCCGGAGAGGTAGTAGCGTGAATAAGGAGCTTGCCTTGCAGGTGCCTGGCCCTGGTTCTATTCATCTCCAGCATCCCATATAGTCCCCCACCACTGCAGGAGCAGTTCCTGAGTGCAGAGTCGGAGTAACCCCGAGTATTGCCAGGTGTGACCACAGAACAAAAAAATACTAAAACTTTCACTGCTTATTCATAGTACTAAGATCTTGTTCAGTAAACACAAATTTGTTAAAGCATGAGTTTATTAAGGAATGAATTCTAAAATTAATTTAGGTTATGTTCAGGAAGAGTTACAAATTTAAGTTGTTTTACAGTGATCCTAGATTGTCTTAGAATATATTTCATAATTTGCAGATTATTTTTGATGATCAACTTTTTAGAGACTCTCAGACATGGGGCAGAGCTCCTCCTTGCTCTCCCTGTGCCCAGCTGCTTGTGAGGGTGCCCGGGAGGCATGGCGGGTTCTAGCCCTGGCCTGCCACCCCAGCAGAGCCTCACAACAAGCCAGACCACTCTCCACTACTCCATGGGGCCCGCCATTTTCCACATCTGGACTTCCCTCTCATCACAACTCCACCCAGCAGACCAGACTATCACAGCCCGGATCATCCACACCCACCCTGCAGCAGTTTCTTTTCAATCCGGCCCAGGTATGCTGAACCAGAGACTCTCAGACATGGGGCAGAGCTGCTCCTTGCTCTCCCTGTGCCCAGCTGCTCGTGAGGTGCCCGGGAGGCATGGCGGGTTCTAGCCCTGGCCTGTCACCTCAGCAGAGCCTCACAACAAGCCAGACCACTCTCCACTACTCCATGGGGCCTGCCATTTTCCACATCCGGACTTCCCTCTCATCACAACTCCACCCAGCAGACCAGACTATCACAGCCTGGTCGCGGCCGCTAGCGGCTGCTCGGTTCATCTATAAATGCTTTATTTAGAGGTAACTGCAACAGTATGCCACCCGCACAGCAAGCCTGGCAAGCTGCTCGTGTACTATTTGATATGCCAAATACCAGTAATATTTATATTAGGTCATTCCTGTGACCCAATATAATGGTTTGAGGCTCTCTATGTTCCTGGAGCAAGCGGATGCCTTTGGGTTCTACTAGCATGAGACAGGACATATGGAGATATTACTGGTGCCCGCTCTAGCAAATAGATGATAAACGGGAAGATAGTGATAGTGA
>JAJIBD010010964.1:0-53139 GCA_021461705.1 Cryptotis parvus
TGTATATCCCTTTTGCCTATGTTCAACGCTCAGTTCTAGTCTGGCATTACTGTTTCCAACAATTAGTAGAACACTGGTATATATTTATATCCCTCAGATGAATGCAGTCATTCTATATCTGTCCTTTTCCTTCTGACTGATTTCACTAAACATGATAATTATAAGCATGATAATCTCCATTTGTAGGAAAATTTGATGACTTTGTTTTTCCTGACAACTGCGTAGTATTCCATTGTGTAGATGTACCATAGTTTCTTTATCCAGTCTTCTGTTTTCGGGCACTCAGGGCACTCAGGTTGTTTTCAGATTATGGTTATTGTGAATAGTTCTGCGATGAATATAGAAGTGCAGATGGCATTTCTGCTGTGTATTTTTGGGTCTCCAGGGCATATTACCATGAATGGTATTGCTGCGTCAGATGGGAGCTCAATATCTAGTTTTTGGAGGGAATGTCCATATTGTTTTCCCGGAAGGGGTTGGACCGGTCGACATTCCCACCAACAATGGGAAATGAGAAAGAGTCCCTTTCTCCCCACATCCATGCCAGCACTGGTTGTTCTTGCTCTTTTGGATGTGTGCCAGTCTCTGTGGTGTGAGATGATACCTCATTGTTGTTTTGATTTGCAGCTCCCTGATGACTTCCATATGCTTTATTTGCCATTTGAATTTCTTCTTTGAGGAAATTTCTGTTCATTTCTTCTCCCCATTTCTTAATGGGGTTGAATTTTTTTTTCTTGTAAAGTTCTACTGTGCCTTGTATATCTTTGATATTAAACCCCTTATCAGATGGGTATTTTTTTTTTTTGCTTTTTTGGGTCACACCCGGCGATGCTCAGGGGTTCCTCCTGGCTCTGCACCCCAGGAATTACTCCTGGCCATGCTCGGGGGATTATATGGGATGCTGGGATCGAACCCAGGCCGGACACAGGCCAGCCGCGTGCAAGGCAAACGCCCTACCCGCTGGGCTATCTCTCCAGCCCCGCATTGGGTGAATATTCTTTCCCATTCTGTGGGCTGTCTGTGTCTTGGTCACCATTTCTTTTGAGGCTCAATAACTTTTCAGTTTCATTCTTGATCACTTGATCACTTGAATCCCGTTATTCATCGATTTGCCAGTGGGCGCCAGTACTCATTGGACCCTACACGTCAATGTAGCCCAATGGTGTTGTTCAGGAATATGAAGAGCCTCAAACCGTTCCTTCAGGGTCTTAACAAGAAGTCTGACCATCTTGTAGGTGGCGGCCACGTGATCTTTGACATCGTGGATACAGTCGTAACAGCTCTAGTCCAGCGGTTGTCTCCAAATCGCATGTCCAGCCCATCTGATTTTCAATCCGGCAACCTGTTCTGAATAACGGTCAGACCGTTCCTTCACTCACTTGAGTGGACGTGATTTCAACGCAGCTCTTTCGATTCCTCTCTGGGAGACCCGAATAGCATTCTCATCCTTCTGGCCCAGGTCTCTAGGCATATGTTAATAGAACGGTGTCTGCCCGCGGGGTTCTTTTGTCCTTTTAGCTTTTCTTTGATGCCTTTGAAGGTTCCAGCCGCTCTCTTCCTCCTCGCTCGGTTTGTCTTATGTTGACTTCTCGACCTAGGTACCATAACTGCTGCTTCAGAGATGTTTGTTCCATTGACAGTGAATGGGGCCTCAGGAACTGTTCATTCTCATAACATAGTTCTTCAGATTCAGCTGTAGACCTTTCCACATTCTCGGTTAAAGTCAGCCAGCGTTTGTCCGCTTGGCTAATGTTTCGTTATTAGACGTGTCTCAGCGGCGGAGGTGGGTGCCGACCATCTATCTTCACTCCCATTCCTTCCCATTCTATTGTCTCATGATGTTCTCGAGGGTGGCACTGAAGGTTTTGGTGAGATGGTATCCCCTGTCGACCCCTCTTTTGACATCAATGATCACTTCTTTGTATGGTGAGATCCTGGTGGTGATCGTAATACAGCTCAGGATCTTGATGTATTGGGTTTGAACACCCTGTTTGACTAGGGCTTCATCTGCTTCAGTCTCCACAGAATCAAAGGCTTTCTGTAAATCAAGAGCGTGAGACAAAGCGGCATCTTGTACTCCCTACAAACCTCATGGCTTGGTTACTGTGTGGATATGGTCGATTGTGCTGAATCCTTTCGAAACCTGTGCTCCATGGTTGTCCCTTCATCTAGTGTTCTGCTAATCCTGTTCGGACTCGTGTAAACAGCTTGTAGATGACGGACAACAGACAGATGGGGCGATAGTTGCCGATGTTGTGAATGTCTCCCTTCTTGAACAGTAGAACTATCCTGCTGGTTTTCCATTGGGAATTGGGAGGGCACCTTGCATTCGGACGGTAGCGTGTGAAGAGCCGGCTAGTGTATTGATGAGTACCGACGGCAGATTCTTCAGTTTTATATAATCCCATATGTTTATGTTTGCTTCCATTTGCTTTGTCAGTGGCAAGCCACAATGAGTAAGAGTGGGGAGAGAGAGAGAGAGAGAGGAGAGAGAGAGAGAGGGAGAGGAGAGAGAGAGAGAGAGAGAGAGAGAGAGAGAAGGGAGAAGAGGCAAAGTGCTTGCTGTAGAGACAGGCTGGGGGGAGGGAGGGGATCTAGGGACATTGGTGGTGGGAAATGGGCACTGGTAGAGGGATGGGTGCTGCAAAAACTGTATGAATGAAACCCAGTCATAAACAGCTTTGTAAATGTCTATCATGGTGTTATAATAAAACATTTAAAAATATAAATAAAAAATTACTAGGGTTGTATTAGTTTGAGGTCATTGTAATTAGAATTAGGGTAATAAAGGAGACATGCTTTAAAATAAGTAGGTTATTTAAAATAATGAAGTTTTTTCATTATTTAAAATAATGAAGTTTTATGAGCATCTTAAAGCTGGAACTAAAACTGTAAGTTTTGGGGGCCAGAGCGAGAGCACAGTGGATAGGGCGTTTGCCTTGCATGCAGCCAACCCGGGTTCAATCCCGGCATCCCATATGTCCCCGAGCACCGCCAGGAGTAATTCCAGAGTGCAGAGCCAGGAGTAACCCCTGAGCATTGCCAGGTGTGACCAAAAAAGCAAAACAAACAAACCAACCCAAAAACCAACTAAAACTATAACTTTAGCTTATAGCAGTTATGATCCACAGAAAGTGCTTTACTGTGCTTCTTTAGTAAATATGTCTGCCCTTTACGTGCCATCCTCTCCAAATGTTATGAAACTCCACACTTCATTTATAATGCAAATTGTAGAGAAGTAAAGGAAACAACAGTTTGAAATAAGGGGTAGGCTGAAAAATTGGACAGGAAGGGAAAGGTATCCCTAGGTGGAAGTAAGGCGCAGCAGTTGTTGGTAGTTTGTGAGACCATGATCTGGGATAGGAAGTGGAGAAAGGAGACCAAGTGCCCCCACAGAGCTCATATCAGAGGAAGGAAAGTCACCTTCAGTAATGTAAGATCAGTTGGTGATGATCTCAGGTGGCCTAAAGAAAAGTCCACCTGTATTAGTGGATAAAGTATGATGATGATGATGATAATGATAATAATGATAGAGGATGATGATGATGATGATGATGATGATGATGATGATGATGATGATGATATTTTTTTGGCCAGACCCGACGATGTTCAGGGGTTACTCTTGGCTCTGTGCTTAAGAATTATTCTTCTTGGTGCTCAGGGGACCATTTGGGATGCTGGGGATCAAACCCAGAGTGCTAGTTGTATGCAAACCAAGTGCCCTACCTGCTGTACTGTCTCTCCAACCCCAGAAGTAGGTTATTTTGTAGGTCACTTAGGTGCATGGAGGCCACCAGTGCCTCACCAAGCAGTGCTCGGAGGGGCTGCCATGAAGTACTGGGGTCAAACTAAGTCCTTGTTTTTATCACTTGAACGATCTCCCTTGCTGGAGAATGAGGTTACTTTGATTCGGGCCACACCTGTCTGTGCTCAGGGCTTACTTGTGACTCAGGGATCACTTAGTAGGCCTTGGGGACCATATGGGGTGTGGCAATCTATGCAGATCAGGCAGGTGTAAAGCAAGCTTGTTGCTAGCTGTATTATGTCTCTGGCCCTGAAGTGGGTTATTTTAAAAATAGACATTGGTAGCTCTATCAAAAGTATAGACTCAAGAACGTTCAAAGCATGGGATCTAACTTTGTGTCCTGAACTTTTGTGTTGTTCCTGTCAAGGTAGGGTGGGTTGGGGCTGGGGATGGAATATGGGAACACTGGTTTAAAAGAAGCTGACACTGGTGGTGGGATATTGTATGCCTACAGTTCAACTCTCAATAACTGTAAATCACAGTACTTTAAAAAATGCAAAGAGACTGAGTATGGCCCTGGTGGCCTCTGTCGCTGGAGGACTTGAGTAGTATTTTACTGCTGGACCTTTGAGTTTTTGCTTCCATAACCAGGAGTGAGGGGTGAGGCGAGTGTAAAAACAGGTAAAGGGAGTCAATTGTTTGGGTTTGGTGGTAGATGAAGACTAGTCTTTTTGTGCACTCATAATGTAGTATAGATCAGGGTTGAAATGTAATCCTATTTTGGGGTCAGGGAGATAGTATAGGGGTTAAGGCACTTGATTTGGATGGGTCAACCTCACTTTGGTCCCTTGGCACCACATATGGTTCCCTGACCACTGCTAGTAATAACCGCTGAGCACAGATCCAGGAGAAAGCCCTGAGCACAGCCGAGAGTGCCCCCTTCCCCAACCAAAACCATTTAGAATGTATAATGTGCTCTGAAACGTGAAATAATACTCAAATGATGGTTACCACAGAGGAAGGGTTAGGTGAAGGGTAGATTGATAGATGGAAACTAGTCTTTTGGGGGAGATTACAAAGGAACAGATGCAGAGGTTGAACAATAATGTTATATATGTAATTTATATGAAATTATGAATCGCTGTTACTTCAATAAAATGTATGAAAAACATCACATTGGAAATACGAGTAAATCTTAAATATTTTCATCACAGAAAATATGGTGGTTATTAATTAGACTTACTGTGATGATCGCTTTGCTTTCTGTGAAGGTCCTTAAATGGTTATAGCTAACATCTAAGACTAGTATAATTTTGTATGTCAATTATATCTCAATTAAAATAAATGAATAGACTTCTGGATCAGAGTTTGTGTAGTTTCTATTGAAAGATAATTTCAAAGATAGCATAGAAGGATAACTTCATTTCTGTAGAGAGTTGTATTCTCTATAGAGATTTATTTAGATTTTCAAAGTTGTCATTTAAAAGGTCAAGATTTTTTTTATTTTTTATTTTAAAATTGGTTTTTATTTGACATTTTCACTGAGCCTATCACTGAATTCGTTGAATATAAATTATCTTTTTAGAGTTCAAAAAGTGGCAGTTTGTGTAAGTTGTTTTATTGATATTGCAGAGGAATTTTAGTTCTATTGATATTTTGTTTAATTCTAAATATTACCTCCAATGAAGTTAGGCTTACTTTAATAATAGGTGCCCTATTATATTTTTTAATGAGCAATAACATTGATGTGTATATTAAAACATGCATAATAGTTGACTTATCTACTAAATGTTGGGAATCAAACTTTTAGTTAGAAATATTGTTAGAGGGGCCGGAGACATAGCACAGAGGGTAGGGGCGTTTGCCTTGCCAACCTGGGTTCTATCCCCAGCATCACATATGGTCCCCCAAGCACCACCAGGAATAATTCCTGAGTGCAGAGCCAGGAGTAACCCCTGAGCATTGCCGGGTGTGACCCAAAAAGAAAAAAAAATGTTAGAAATATTACTTTGTCAGCTAAAAATAATACTATATTAGGAATTTTTTGGGTAAAAGTTTAGTAAATATGGAGCCAGAGTTATACATGGAGCCATAGTACAGTGGGTTGGGCATTTGCCTTGCATGTGACTGACGAGGGTTTGGTACTCGGCATCCCATATGGTCCCCTAAGCACCTCCAGGAGTACTGTAATTTAGAGTGGCAGAGTAGATATAGATAATTTACTTGATTCTTTTTTCAAATTCTCATATCTGAATTGTGATTTATTTCATTTTGTTCTTCATTTAAAAGAATGACACATTAGCAGATCTTTTTTATATAATGAAGCCAGATCTTGTATACGCTTTAGGTGATTATTAAATCACTGTATTCACATATTTTACAGGTTTTTTTTCCTTTCTGCCCTTTAGCCGGCCTCTTAAAGTATGCTTGTGTCCATTCCTACCAGTGCATCCTCTGAACATCTCTACTGACTTGTACATCATTCAGCATCCGGCAGAGGTGAGTGAGCTTTGTTAAATACAGTTTCATGTAGTGCATTAGTGCATAGAGGAAACATGTATGAAGATACTCATTCCAGCTCTTGCTTTTCTGAGAATAAATTGTGGTGTTTGAAGAAAATAGTTTCTTGTATTTCTTATCTGGTAGAAAAATGCAATAGCCTCTGGTGATAAAAGCTTCTATTCATATGATGTTATCATTCCCAAAGTCATATTATTAAATAGTGTAGGAATTTAGAACTTGAACAAGTTCTGAGGTTTTGTGAGTAGAGAGATAAGAAAATAATGCTTTATTTTAATCATAGCTTATATTCCTTGATATATTTTCCTATTGAAGTAGAAGTAACTTTAGAACTTTATTGTTACAATCATGAGACATTACAAAATGAATGTACAAATTAAAATTTATTTTAGATGAATAGATTAACATGTACTTTTATAGTAAATATACTTCAATATTTTTAGTTAATACTCCCCTATATTGAATTATGCATGTACTGGTGTGTACATGTGTATGTCGCCTTCATAACTGATATTGCTGAGGAGAGGCAGAAGTAAGGAGGTTAAAAATAACCACAGTTCAGTGTAAGCTGATGCTTAAGCTCTTCTAGCACGTAGGAACTCAGAAAATCAGAGATAAAATAATGCTTTTGAAGAAGGAATACATTTTCACTAAATTTTTTTAGACCTATAGTTACTTGAAGACTTTCGGATGTAAAAGATATTAATCTTCCCCCTTTTCCAAGAGGTAAAACAACCCTATAAACTTTTAAACATGTCATTTATTGGGAAAACATTTTTTCCTGTGTATGTGCATTAGTGTTAGCAGCGTGCATTAGTGTTAGCAGCATGCTTTGTTAGTATTGTGATGTTTTGGTCGGCAGCATTTTTACTACTTACTACATTTACTACATTTAACTTTTAATGCCGTGTAGATCCATCTACATAAAATGATAACAGTAAGAAATTTCTGGTTAAAACTTTTGCTAGTGAATGATACTTTCTTTTGCATAATGCATACTGTGGTTCCTTATTCTTGATCATGGTATCTCCCCTGCCAGGTAAGTATTGTGGTTCCTTATTAGAATGCAGTGCTTTTATTGATAATTTTAACATTTTAATATTTTCTAATGATAATTTTAATATTTTCTAATCATTCTCCCTCCCCTCCCTGTGTCCTCTCTGAGCTAGAAAATACACCTTTGTAATTCTATCTGCATTTAATTATTTTTGTCCTTCAATCATTCTTACCATGCTTGTGTGGTGAAAATGTGTTTTTTTATATGTTCAAATACATTCATACTTTTTCTTATCAACCAAGAAACTTTCTAGTCTTCACCTAACTTAGTGTTATTACTGGATTGCCTTCTGCTTAGAACACTATTTTCAGTAAGAAGTATGTCAATTGGATGAGTCCACGATAAAAAAGTGATTAAAGATGATTAAAATAGGCCTTAAGAGCTTTGGGGAAATGAAAACTGGGAGTGGATGGTATGAAAGGGATATGGTGGGGCATTTCTAAGAATACCTATATCTAAGTAGACAGTTAAGGATAAAAACAGGACATCTATCCTCAAAATAACTATAAGAAATAAATACCATGTTCAGTTTTTTGGCCATTTGTGAGCAATGTCTGTGTAATAATAATGATACAAACACTTTATTAATGTAAGAATGTTGGAAGATACATGATGTAAGAGAGCAAAGTCAACATGAATAGGGAGAGAATTTACCAAGTGCTGCAGAGGGGATGAGGGATCTGGAGCTAGATTGCTTGACTTCAGATCTGTTATAACCTTATAACCCATGACCCTGGCCTGGTTAATCTCAGCGCTTTAGTATCTTTTATATATACATTATCCTTCATCATGGGTATTTTACTAAAAGATACTAAAGCGCTGAGATTAACTCTATATCTATCTATCTATATATATATATATATATTTTTTTTTTTTTTTTGGTGGAGGAGGAGGTACACTGAAGCCAGGATCTCAAATGTAAGGCATGTATTTTGCCATTGAGCCATAGTCTCAGCCCCTACTTCTTTTTTAACATTTTGAGGAATCACCATATTGTTTCCCACTCTAGAGGCTGAACCAGTTTTCATTCCCACCAATGGTGCATGGACCAGTGGTGCGTGGGGGTTCCTTTTACTCCACGCCTTCGCCAACACTCTTTTTTACTAATTTTTTTTTTTTATGCCAGCCATTCTCATAACTATTAGATGGTATCTCTTTGTAGCTTTGAATTTTTTTTTTTTTTTTGGGTCACACCTGGCAATGCTCAGGGGTTAATCCTGGCTCTGCACTCAGGAATTACTCCTGGCGGTGCTCGGGGACCATATGGGATGCCAGGGATCAAACCTGGGTCAGCTGCATCCAAGGCAAATGCCCTACCCTCTGGACTATCGCCCGGCCCATAGCTTTGACTTTTATGTCCAAATAAATAAGCTGAACATTTTTTCATGAGTCTAACACACACACCCACACACACACACACACACACACACACACACACACACACACACATATATATATATTTTTTTTTGAAGATGTATCTGTTCAGATCTTTTCGCCATTTTTTGTTGGATTATTTGTGGGGTTTATATTTTGCTTAAGTTGTATGAGTTCTTTATATGTTTTAAATGTTACCTATTTATCCATTTGTGTGCCCTGCAAATATTTTTTCCCATTAATGACCGGATTCTTCTTTGGGGATGTGGGCATCCACACCTGCCAGTGCTCAGGGCCTAGTCTTGGCTGTGTGGTCAAGGATCACTCCTGGTGGGCCAAGGGGACCATCTGGGTAGGTGTGGGGACCGAACTAAGTTCAGCTGTGTGCAAGGAAAGCATTCTACCCACCATACTATCTCTCCAGCCCCAAGAAAGTTTATTTTTTAATTGCTAAAAAGAATCACCCACCAATGATATTAATGAAATTTATAGAAATGGCTACCGGATTCTCCATTCAAGGATTGTTTTTCCTTATCCTATACTTTTCCCTTTGAGAGTGAAACCATATACCTAGCTTGTACTTAAATAGGAGCAAGAGACTAAGCCATCTCCTGGTATGCTGGGGAATATTTGTTTTTTGCTGGCAATTCTTTTTTAAAAGGAGATTTTTTTTTCCCTTTTCTCCTACTTGTTTATTCAACCATTCATTTGTATCCGTCAGGGCTCTATTTTTATACTTAGGTTATATCCTAATGCTTATTTTGTTGCTCAGATCATTTTGGCCAAGAGGAGCTTTTTATGGTTAGCTTTTGTATCCCAGTGATGTGCCCCACTTCGTTTTTCTTTCTTTCTCTCTTCACATCACCGACAGACTGTCAGGATTATCTCTAACTCTGCAGCAGACCCTGGGGATTAAACTCCAGCCTCACAGTTGTCCTCATGGGGTTTGAGCCACTGAGCCATCTTCCAGGTCCCTCTGTCTTCCCCCCGTTTTGTTATTTTGAGCACTTCCTTCCTTCCTTTCTGGACACAAAGATCTAGGCAATTATTTCTACAAAATGTAATCATTCTTGATAGAAAACGTCTATCAGGAAGTGATTCAATTTAGTTAACCAAATTCAGTTTTCATAATCTTAAGCATTATTTAGATTGATGCTATTTATTTATTTTATTTTTAATAAGTTTTTATCTTTTAACCCATTTTGTTTTCCCTTTACACTTGATATAAACACTGTGGCTTACAGAGTTCTTAATAATTTGTTACAGACATTTAATATTCCAACATCAGTCCTACCACCATTATTTCTAGTTTCCCAACCACTCCTGAAGCTTGCCCCATAGCAAGCCCTTAATAATTTATATTGTATTGCTTGCTACAAATGATTTGCTAAACGAATGATCAAAATAAATTTCCTTAGGGATCAGAGGGATAGTACAGCAGGTAGGGTGTTTGCCTTGCACACATCTGACCATGGTTCAATTTCTGGCATCCCATATGGTCCCTCAAGCATAACCAGGAGTAATTCTGAGTGCAGATCCAGGAGTAATTCCTGAGCATCTCTGGGTATGACCCCAGAAAAGCAAAAAGAAAAAGAAAAAAAAAGGAAGTTAGTAAAGATTGTTGCATCTTAACATGGAGCCATTAAGCCCTTGTATAAGAGATTACTAGGATGTTGTTACTGGTTAAGCCTTCTCTGTTTATATTTTGTTAATTCAGATTGGTTGCCTTCTGTATTACATCCCATCCAATCTGGTATGTTACTCCAGGTTTATCAATGTGTAAAATTTCAGTCAAATTCTTTACCCCTGAGCTATGCCCGGCATATTGTGTAGAAGTTCAGATGTTGGTTCTGGAAGTCCAAAACTTTTAACAAGGTGATACAGCTAGAGTTAAATTTCAATTGAGTGGTGGCTTTGGGGCATGTGCGTGACTTCTGGGGCTTCCAGACACGGGGATATGAGGGGCTGCAGCCCATCCCCAACTCGGAAAGCTTGGAGATTTCAGTTACAAAACCTGTATACCTAAGTTTTTCAACAGATGAATTTCTGGATGAGGCTTGTCATGCAGTGTAGTTCAGCTGGGAGCATGGCGGCGATTATGGAGCGTGGAGGTTTTTGACTGCTGGAACCTGTTTGGGCAGGTGCGGGGCTGACCCTCCTCACTCAGGTTGCCCCGGACAACTCAGCCTAGTGCTGGGTCCAGAAGAATCTCTGTACCTTTTGGATCTCTTTCAAGATTTCTTTATTAGTCTCTGGATTATTGCTGGAGAATTAGGTGGTTCATAGGTGTGGCTGCCGATACTATGTTATTTGAATAGTAAACTTCTGAGCATACCCCCATAAAAGTGTACATGTTTATGATGATTCATATTGATAAATTAGAGAAATTGTAGAAAAGACTAGAGAGAGTATGGAGAGAGTAGAACATGTTGGTTGCCTGCCGTGAACACTGCTAACCTGAGTTTGGTCTCTGGCACCTCTTATGATCGCTCTAAGCCATGCCAGCCCTGTCAGGCCAAAACTCCCCAAGTTTTTTAAAAATACTTATAAATGTCTTATGCGATATAAATCAAATCTTCAGCATGAGAGTTTCAGAAGCATGTTTTTCTAAGTGAAAAAAAAATCTATGTTTATTTTTAATTGAAGGAAAACAAAGTGTTGCGGACAGTCCCTCTGCTGGCAGCCTGCCTTCCCCAGGACAAATGTAAAGTCAAGATTGGGCGGCGCTTCAGTGAAGAAAGGTGAGTTATGCTTTTAGGAGAATTAAAATAATTCCTTGCTAGAGGGAGAAGGACAGATACTAAATGAGCTCTCTCCCCTGTGGTAGAGAGCCAAAGGGAGAGTAGATAAGTATCAAATGATGACAAACCCTAGCTTTTAATAACAAAATGAGCTTACCTAGTTGACAGGGGGATGGGGCGGGGGAATGAATAGGACTAGACTTAATATAAGGGCAGTGATGGTGAGGTGTCGTAACTCTTATGTCAAAACCATAAATAGTAGCACATTGTGTTACCCAAACACTGATGATGATGATGATGGTAAAGTTGTTGCTATTATTTACTGTGCATATCTTAATGGTTTTCTTCAGCTTATCCAAAATGTGGTATTATTTGTTCGTTTGAGGCAACACCGACTGATGCTCAAGGCTTATTCTTACCTCTGTGCTCAGGGATCACTCCGGGCAGGGCTCAGGGAACCATATGCTGCTCGGGATCTAAGCTGGGTAAGCCACATGCGAGGCAGGCACCTTCACCCTGGTGTTCTCTTTCCAGTCCAAACATGGTATAAGGGGAGTAATGAAAAATACATTCTGCCTATTCCCTCAAAATAATACACCTTCAAACTGCAGATCAAGTAAAAAAAAAAAAAGGACGATGAAATTACTGTGCTCTGCAACAAAATATGTTTAGCCTAAAAGGCATATATGCTTGCTGCTTATTTCACTTTTAGTGAAGGCGCCTTTAAGGTGGTCATTTTATATTAGCTTCAGCCTTAACCTGCACCCCCATCCATTTGGTACATAACATGTTACTTGTCGGAGACCGCTGGGTTCTCTGACCGCTGGGTTCTCCAGGAGCAGTGTCAGGGATCCCCTTCTTCTCCAGGGGATCAGCATCTGGTGGACAGAGAAAGATTCACAAATCCAGCAAAATTTCAAAAGGCTTTACTCACACTTTTTCTGGTATACAATCCAGTAACAGGAAAACCCCAGACTTTAGGTTCCTGGCTGGGCCCCGGTCATGTGTAGGTTTTGAATCCTAGGCCAAGATGGCCACTACCCCATAAGGCCCAACAGGGGAGAGAACGGAGAGGAAGAGAGCAGAGGCAGAGAGCGAAGAGGAAGAGAGGAAGAAAAGGCACAGAAGCAAGCAGGCTACATTTTTTATAGCTTTTTATCCCTGACTGGCCCACATTAACGGAAAGCAGTTAGGGTCAATCCCCCTCAGGTAACTTCTCCCAGGACCTCACCTAGTCCCATTGAAATGTTCATATGGCCCCAGCCAAGGCTGCAGCCCCTTGGTTTTCCACCAGGCCCTATGCAGATGGGGAAGGGCATGTACTGTACCAATGGATATTCTACAGCCAGGTATATATTTCTCCAAGCCTTCACAAGATTCATGTCTTTACTTCATAGTTGTTTTGTATATTGCCTTTAGACTTATTAGAGAGCCACGCTTGCTTGCTTGGAGGCAAACAGCATTTCTCTCTGGTCTAATTACTTAGAGATCCAATGTGGTCAGGTAAATATACTGGTAAGATCTATCTAGTCCCACGATGATTGTGGCAGCATGAGAGAAAATATTTATACCAGCTAACATAGACTACATGGTAAGATATACTGCCACATAGAGTCACAGATTCAAATTGTTTCCTGCCTCTATCTACAAAGTGGCCTGCAGGAGGAAACTCCAGGCAAGATGCAGAGTCTCTGGGCAACAGTGTACTGCAACAGTACTTATGCAATAAATTATTCTCTGGTGATTTTAATTTTTTCTTGTTTTGTTCTATTTTACATTTTTATTAAGGTATCATGATTCATAATACTGTTATGATGCTTTCATGTATGAACTCTGGTGGATTTTAAACTGAAGTTGATTTAGGGCTAGAGGCATAGTATAGGGTTGAGATGCTTGCTTTTACATGACTGAGTCTGATTTGATTCCTGGCACTGCTTCTGGTCCCCAAGCTCTGCCAGGAGTGATCTTGGAACACAGAACCAGCTGGATGTCTCTCCCCCTACACCAAGAAACAATAAATTAAGTTGATTGGCTAATAGTTATTGCAATTGAATGATTAATTTGGGCATTGGTAGAGATTATGATGTAATCCTGGAGAAATGATTAAGGGCTATTGCTCTTTGGTACCCATGCAGATGGAACTTTAAAATAATTTCAAGTGTTTGCGCTAGTATATAAATATACAGTTGTGTGTTTTGTATTTTAACCCTGTCTTAGTTATCTCCTTAATTCACTTATTTGCTATAAAAAATAATTTTTTAGATTTTCTCAAATTTTCTTTGTTCTGATTACCCTTATTTCTGTTCCAAATGTCTATTACAAATGCTATTGAATTTGTAATTCCGCAGTAAGTACAGTGTGTATAAGGAATGATGAATGCCAATATCTTTATCTTGATCCTTATTTATTTTATTTTATTTTATTTTATTTTTTGCTTTTTGGGTCACACCCGGCAATGCTCAGGGGTTACTCCTGGCTCTGCACTCAGGAATTAACTCCTGGCCGTGCTCGAGGGACCATATGGGATACCGGGGATCGAACCCGGGCTGGCATGGGCCGGCCGCGTTCAAGGCAAACGCCTAACCACTGGGCTATCGCTCTGGCCCCTTGATCCTTATTTTAAGGGGCATAGTTAAGTGTAGAATTGGCTACATAGTTTTGTAAATGCCATTTATCAGTGCAGAATATGCTGTTGTTGTCATTTTCTCCTACCCCATCTCCTGGTTATTTTGTTGATTCCATGCATAGTCTATCACATTCATTATTACATCTCCAGTGCCAGAAAATTCTGCCATCTATTTTTGAATGAAGTCCTGTAATGGTAAAAGTAAGAAAAGGAAAATTTATTTGTCTACACAAGCTAATGAACATTATTTTTAAACTTGTAGAGATCCTGAACTTACATCTATTTGTCAGAAGTCTGGTACATTAATATTGTATCCAGGAGCTGAAGCTGCCAATTTGGAAGAATTTGTGTTAGATTCTCCTATTTATCCTTCCACAATTATCATCATTGATGGTACATGGAGCCAAGCTAAGGATATTTTCTATAAGAATTCCTTGTTCGACTTCCCAAACAGGTAAATTAATTTTATAATGTAGAACAAGTAAAATGTACAAGTAAAATTTTATGTGAGGTGAGATCACGAGTATACAACGACTTTGTTCATGTTATGAGCAATTGAATTTTTATTATTTTGAAATCCCTTGTTTGATTTTCATTATTTTAATCATGGTTTAGTCTTCAATTTGCCATTGTAATTAATGATGATGATACATTTCCCAATTGAATCAGCTATTCTTGTGTTCCTGGAATGAACTCTGTTCCATCATGTACACAATATATATGTATATATACATATAACTGTATATACATATATGTATATACACATTTGCATACATATGTGTACGTATATGTTTATGTATATATACATGTATATGTACCCATGTTGTGTATATATATATATATACATATATATATACATATATATTATCATGTTGCTACATTTCTAAAGCTTAAACTTTTTTAATACCACATTGAATTTCTCCCTCTATATGTTTTGTACTTGTATTATCATGTTTGAACACTAAAATAACTCTAACCTCTTAAAGTAGTTTGGAGACATTTTAAAATTTTTAGCAGACTGGAGTAATATACATAATACTGGAATTCTTTGAGAATTAGTTACAGCTTATTGTGAAAACCCACTGATTCCTGGTCTCTTTAAATATGTTGTCTTTAAAGTTAAACCTTTCAACCACTTTTATGAAAATTATTCAAACTTTCTGCTTCTATTTGATATAAATTTTGATATAAATTTTAATGTCATATTTTCTGGGGTATTATTCCTTTCACCCAAGTTAATAAATATATATGCATATATACGTACATATATTTGCAGATACATATGTGTATATATGTTAAGTTTGGGTGTAAGGAATAATTATGCACCTATATGTATGCATGTATGTATTTTATTTCTTCAGAATGTGTCTTTTTTACTTTCTAATTATATACCTGTAGACACAGATGTGGACACACACTTTTTTCTCTAAGCACAGATCAGGAAGAGGTTTCTTTGTTTTATTGAATTTTTGTAAGTGTTAGTAAAGAGTAGATGTCCAAATTTTACTTTAAAAAATTGAAATTTTTCTAACTCTAGTTCAGAGTATTATATTTTCCTAAATAGGATTTTTTGTTTGAAATAAGAATGTAGTAATTCAAAGTCTAACACAATGTATAAAAATTAGTGTTGTGTATTTTGAGACAGTTTTAACCCACTTGGGCAATATCAAGTAATATGTGTGGTAATGTAGTGTCAGAAAGTTCTGGTTTCCCTGACAAAGTCTGGGAGCAGGGTATATGGATCCCCTTCTGCCCCAAGGGATGGGTGCCTGGTGGATGGAGAAAGACATGACAATCCAGCAAAGTTTCAAAAGATTTTACTCACACTTGTTCTGGTATACAACCCAGTAACAGGAAAACCCCATGACATTTTTCAGTTCCTAGCGGGGCCTTGGCCAGGTTTAGAATCCAAGGCCAGGATGGCCACTATCACATGCGAAGGCCCACCAGGGAAGAGAACAGAGAGAAGGAGAGCAGAAGCAGAGAGTGAAGAGGAAGAAGAGAAAAAAGGGCGGGAAGAAAGCAGGCTACATCTTTTATAACTTTTCAGCCCTGATGGCCCACATCCACATCAAAGGAAAGCAATTAGGGTCAATCCCCCTCAGGTAACTTTTCCCAGGACCTCACCTAGTCCCACTGGAATGTTAGTATTGCCCCAGCCAAGGCTGCAGGCCCTTGGTTTTCCACCAGGCCCCATTAGATGGGGAATGGCATGTATCTGTATCATGGATATTCTACAGGCAGGTATATATTTCTCCAAGCCTTCACAAGATTCTCGTCTTCATAGTTGTTTTGTATATTAGCCTTTAGACTTATTAGAGAGCCATGCTTGCTTGCTTGGAGCAAATGCATTTCTCTCTGGTCTAATTACTTAGAGATTCAACGTGACCAGGTAAATATGCTGGTAAGACCTTTTTAGTCCCACGATGATTGTGGTAGCATGAGAGAAAAATTTATACCAGCTAACATAGAATACATGGTAAGATAGAAAGGCACATAAAGTTACAGATTCAAACTGTTTTCCACCCCTTATCTACAACGTGGCCTGCAGGAGGAAACTCCAGGCAAGATGCAGAGGCTCTGGGCAACAGTGTACTGCAACAATGTAGAATCTCATTATGTCCATTTCAATATATGAATATGACTTAGATTTAAAAAGTGTATTTCGCGTCTGTAGCATAAAATCAATAAAATTTATTTGCTAAAAATACATATTACATATCCACACAGATAAATAGGTAAATTGAGTGGAAAGGGGATCTTGTTAATTTACATAGAGAGCTTTTAGGGCCACACCTGGTGGTACTCAGGGGGCTCTTCCTGTTTACCTGCTCCAGAATCACTTTGGCACTGCTCAGGAGACCATATCGGTAATAGAGAGTGAACAGATTCTTCCACATGCAAGTCTAGTAAGTACCTTAGCTTTTGTACTATCACCATGTATTGATTTTCAAATATAAGTAGATATAATACTAGACAACTTCAAAATTATAGTGAATTTATAATAAGTTCTGATTAACTGTCTGTTAGCATCAAGGAGATTTACTTACATTTTGATGTACTTACCAACTCTTGACAAAGATCCTGTTTGTATGATTTTCAGTTAAATTAGTAAGCTTCCACTTTTTCTGGAAAAAAAATACTTGTTTACTACATGATAGACTTTCCTAGGAGTCCTGCTTTGATAAATGGACTTTAATAAAGAGGTAAAGGACCTGTACAAAGAAAACTACAAAACACTTCTTCAAGAAATAAAAGACGACATGAGAAAATGGAGACACATCCTCTGCTCATGGGACAGGAGGCTTAACATCATCAGAATGGCAATACTTCCCAAAGCATTATGTAGGTTCAGTGCAGCCCCTGTAAGGATACCCATGGAATTTTTCAAAGAAATAGATAAAACACTCCTGAAATTCATATGGAACAATAACACCCCCCATCCCCCCCAAATAGCTAAATCAATTCTTGGGAAAAAGATAATGGGAGACATCATCTTCCCCAACTTTAAACTGTACTACAAAGCAGTAGTCATTAAAAGAGCGTGGTATTGGCATAAAGACAGACCCACAGTCCAGTGGAGTAGAGTTGAATAACCTGAGGCTGCCCTTCAAATAGATGGCCACTGGGGTCGGGCAGTAGTACAGAGGGGAGGACATTTGCCTTGCATGTCCTCAACCCTAGTTCGATTCCTGTCATCTCAAACAGTCCCCTGAGCACTGCCAGGAGTAATTCCTGAGCACAGAGCCAGGAGTAACCCCTGAACACTGCTGGTGTGTCCCAAAAAAGAAAAAAAAAATAAGTGGTCGTTTAATCTTTGTTAAAGAAGCAAGAAATGTGAAGCAGAGCAAGGAAAGCCTCTTCAACAAGTGGTGCTGGGAAAAATGGGCAACTACATGTGAAAAAAATGAGCACAGACTTCTTTCTAATGCCAGGCACAAATGTCAGGTAAAAATTGATTAGAGACCACAATATCTGACCTGAATCATTAAAGTACATGGAGGAAAATGTAGGCAAATCCCTCTGTGACATTTAAGTTAAAGGTATCTTCAAAGATGAAGCCAGCTGACCAAGCAGGTAGAAGCAAAGATAAGAAAACCTTCTACATGAAACTAAGAAGCTTCTGCACCTCAAAAGAAATGCTGACCAAGATACAGATATAGCCCACAGAATGGGAAAAATTATTTACCCAATACCCATTAGATAAGATGATAATGTCCAAGGTATATAAAGAACTGTAGAACTTTGCAAGGAAAAAAAAACAACAAAGAACAAAAAGCATCCAGCCCCATCAAAAAATGGGGAGAAGAAATGAGCAGAAACTTTCTCAAAAAAGAAATTCAAATTGCCAAAAGGCATCGAATTTTCACTTCATATGAATGGAGTTGTCCTGCCTGATCCCTGATCAATGTGGGAAAGCAGTATATCAGAGTCCTTCCAGTTTCATATATGAAAGGTTTCCTCTCATTGTAGAATCTTGGATAGTTGTATACTTGGCAGGTGAGGTAGATGGCGGTACCATTATTGATAGCAGGACCTTGTGATAGGGACAAATTCTTTAAAAGGGGCGGAGGCATAGGACAGCGGATAGGGCATTTGCCTTGCATGCTGCCAACCGGGTTCGATCCCCAGCATCTCATATGGTCCCCTGAGCTCCGCCAGGAGTAATTCCTGAGTGAAAAGCCAGGGAGTAACCCCTGAGCATTGCTGGGTGTGACCCAAAAAGCCAAAAAAAAAAAAAAAGATATCAGCTGTTGTTATTAGAAGGTCAGTTGGAATGTTTGGCGAGCAAAGTATTCTAATGAAAAAAGGGCATTTTACCAAAGACCAAAATGACCACAGCTAACTTATTGTTCATCAGTTGTTTGTAAATACTTTGTCTTTTGTAATACCTTTTTCAGTTTCTTCAGTTAGTCCACTATCTAAATATTTTAATGATTCTGGAACAGAAAAGGAAAATTTAGGCCAATCAGTTCTTACTAAAATTTCTCCTAAACTGTATACATAGTTTGAACATAGTTGGTTTTTTTTTTTTTTCTTTTGGGTCACACCCGGTGATGCTCAGGGGTTTCTCCTGGTTCTGCACTCAAGAATTACTCCTGGCGGTGCTCAGGGACCATATGGGATGCCGGGGATCGAACCTGGGCCTGCATAGGCCAGCCACGTGCAAGGCAAATGCCCTACCCACTGGACTATCACTCCGGCCTCTGAACAAATTTGGTTTTATTTCTAAATGTGACTTACCACTTTTCTCACTGTCTCATTACACATATCTCTATATACTTGCTTTTTTGGGAAGGGGTGGTGGCTAAATTTGTGTTATTACTTTTAGTCTAGTTAATCCTTAACGTGTAGACATTTTGTTCCACAGGTTAAGAGAGAATGCAGAGGACTGAGTGCATTCTTTGCATTTAAGAGGCCTGGGTGCTGTCCACGTGCTTCCCTGAGCATCCCCAGGTATGGGCCTGGAGCATTGAGCCAGGAATAACCCCCCGTAGCACCTCCGAGTGTAGTCTCAACCCTAAACAAAATAAGAATAAAAACTCAATCCAAATAATTTTTTTGCAACTTTGTTACAAATAGCTGAAAGAAAATGGCAGGAAGGAAAAATATCAGCTCTAAAATCCAAAGTTTTATTTACATTACAAATTAAAAAAGTAAGCAGATAACCATATGAGAACTTCATACTTACATAATTGAGGAATGAAAGAATTGTAATGCAAGGCCATTAGTGGCTTCCTTTTTAATCTGGATTTCTAATTTAGTCAGACCATTTGGCAGTGAATCTCTTCCCTCAGAGGAATTTTACACAGGAGACTCTTGACATTTGCTAGGAATAAACCCAAGGTGAATATGGGAATGTTTGCAGAAGGTTCTGGCTTTCTTCAAAAGTGTATTTCCAGCTAACATTTGTGCATCCTTATTTTACTGCCTTTAAAGCCCTTAAGCTTTATTTCTTACTTGATAAGCAGAACACTGTTGGGAGAATTCACTGTAAAACATTTTCATGAAAAAACCTTCTTGTGTACATATAGAGCTGTCACTGATAGATCTATGTAGCTTATATAATTGTCAAATTTAAGATATTATCTATTAATTTGAATTTTCTTGATCTCTATTATTGGTATTGGAAATCAGCTTATTTTGTTACTTTTTTTTGGGCCACACCCAGCAGTGCTCAGGGCTTACTTCTGGATCTCTCCTCAGGGATCACTCCTGCCAGTGCTCGGGGAAATATGTGGTGCTGCAGCTCTAGCAAGGGTTGCTGTGTGCAAGGCCAACACCTTCTATCTCCCTAGCCCAGGACTGCTTTTTTTATTACCTTTCTATCTCAACAGAAGCAATTTTAAACTTCAGAGTTAATATATAGAATATGTGGAGATCTAGGGAGTAATAAACCCTTCTCAAGATGTAGATTTGAACAGCCTATTCTACCTGCTGTATATTTAGTTACTTTTGTGCTGTCTTCTAATAAATATACTTTAAATTAGTAGGAGAGCAAAATTATTATTTCATGATCTGAAGTGTCACTGTTCTAGGTTAGCAGTCAGAACTGTTGATTGTTAAATGCAGAATGCCCAAGAGTTACTCATTTAGTGATTTCAGGTTTTGACCTTTCTGTAACATTCATAATTTTGTAGACAGAATCTATCCACACCTTTGGGTCTTTCCAGTTCTCTTGCTTGGGAGGGTCCATATTCCTTACAGGCTTTGATGAGGATTTCCAAGGAGGAGCCACCAAACCATTTTCCAAGGTTGTAGAATGCATTGTAGTTGCCTACAGAACCTGATTTACTGGTTTTTATTGGTATGTGATTCCAGTGATAGAATATGAAGTGATAGGATTTATGGTCTTGCTGTTTGTGAAAGAGCAATTTAAAGAAAGTTACCAAAGATCTTCATATAAAATTCTTATATTCCATCTGTTATTTATTGAGTTCTTAACTATGGACTTACTTCTCTTAGTGGGAGAAATTCTCAAATCCCTTGGCAGCTAATAATGTAGCTTTTGAACTGGAAAGAATCTTAAAGATTAATAAATCATCAGCATTTGAGAAGTGAGGAAGTTAAAGGCAGTAATAAATTATTCTTTCAAAGTGGTAGCTAGTTAAGGAGAGAAGTAGGAATGTAATTTGTTTCTCCTGCATCCTTATTCTCCATGTCATGCTATCTCTAGAATATTTTAATTAAAATAATTTGGAATACATTTATTGTAAAATTAACCTAAATTTTTGCTTTTATGAAATAAATCAGTTGGTCTAAAAGCCTCAGACTTCTGCTTTTTTAAAAATAAAACTAAAGGAACTTTTTATAATTCATTGAAGTATAATTAACAGTCAACATTATTTTAGTTTCAAACATATAATGATTTGACATTATTGTTCAGTGAAAATGATAATCACAATAAGTTTAATTACACTTACAGACCTAAGAATCTGCCATACTGTGTAGCTCATATGGTATTTATGTTGTCCATTGTAGCTTCTTTATAAATTTAAGGCATTTTGGGGGTCCTTCTGTTGGTGTTTGACCGACTAACTAGCTGAATACTAGGCGCAAGTATGCTGCAGTGCTCAGTGGAAGCTTTTCAGTTGAGATAAGTTACAACTTTAAAATTCATACCTTTAAAGTACACTGTTTAGTAGAACACAGTTATGTGCAACGTTGTATAACTATCACCACTTTCTTACTCCATATTATCATTACGTTCAAGAGTTTCATCTCCCCACACCTATCCTTTTGTGCTCGGCAGTAACTTTCTGTCTCCTGCCCTTCCCACAGTAGTGCCACTGTTGGAGGACATGTTTAGCTAATCTGGGAGTTTTGTTGTTTTGCTCACTCCCAGCTTAATCTTATTTAAGCCAATGTTCATTCTAATGAGATCTCTCTTCTATGTAAACACTGCTAGAGGGTGGGCAGTTACAGAAGTCACCTTGATTGAATAACTCTGACTTATACGCTACTAGACTTCTATGTTTTCTAGATTGGGCACAGCTCCTCTTTATACCCACTGCACCCAACGTGGGACAGTTAGAATTTACCAGGAGACTACCACCCTGGCTACGCTGAGACTAAAGGAAGACTATAGGAAGGATCATACTAGTTTGCTCTAAGCAGGCGAGTATGACCCTTTCAGTACATGAGAACAAGATACTCAGAATCACCCTGGTGCGAATAATAAGGACCTGTGGGTACCATCTAGATTACATGAAGCTCATGAAGTAAGATGTATTACTTTATATCAGCCCCCCTCTCTCCAGTGTTTACATAAGAGATAATCTCGGGATTAGTCCCTTGGTGTAACCTTGTTTATACCCTACAATAGGGTGTGGCACTACCTCGTTTAGGTTCTTTGTTGGCATGACAACCCTCCCGATTGGGTTACTTTGGTTATATAGGGGCGCTTGAGGCCCCTTACCTTTTACCTGCCTTTTGGTTCCTCAGCCTTCAGCTTTGGCTCCTGCGGCTTTTGGCTTTGGCTTTGGTCTTTTGCTCTTTGACCTTTTGCTCCACTCTAGTGCTGTGGAAGAGCTTTTGTACTATTAAAAGCCATTTTTGAACTCACGGCTCGTGAGTTTTCATCTGTTCTCCCGGCGTCCCGGAGGTAGAAGACAACCTCTGCGGACACTCGGGGACCCCGGAGGCGTCCCCCGACATGCCACTACCAAGCTGGTCTTTGTCTCATGAATGTCTTCTTTCTGGATATTTCCTGTCAGTAGAATTGAATAATGCTCTCCTTCATATACTGATGGGTATCCAGTTTGTTTCCACTACTGTGAATAAGCCTGTTAAAGTATTCCTGTTCAGGATTTTGTGTGCATATTTGTTTTCAGTTATTTTGTGTTTCTATCAAGGAGTGGAATTGTTGGATCCCCAGTAACTGTTTAACTTTTTCTGAGGAACTACCAAAGTATTTCCCACAGCAGCCACTTTGATTTGTATTTCTTCTAGCAATCTTAGAATATGTAGGATACAGTCTCTGTATCCTGACAACTACTTATGTATCTTAAAAATGCTGACCTTTCTGGTGGCTAAAGAGAGGTTTTCATTTGTGCAATTGTTCTTCTCATTTGTGTTTTCCTAGTGACTAATGATGTTGAAGGTATTTTTATGTATTTAGTGGTAATTTGTATATCTACCTGGATAAATTTCTTTCAAATCATTTGTCTTTTTTTTAATTGCTAAGATGGAAGTACTTTTATGCACTTTGTAAATTAGCCCCATTTAAAATATATGACTTACATATATTTTCTTCCACTCTGTGGGTTATTTTTTCATTTTCTTGGTAGTATTCTTTGATGCCATTCTTTCATGAAGTCCAATTTATTATTTTTCTTTGAGTTTAAAACTTTTTTATTATAGTTTAGGCAATATGGTTGTAATAGCATTAAAGTTTATAGTATTTATGTATGAAGTTACTGTACCCTGCCACCAGCAAAGTCCCCATCATGACCTGCCCCCACGGACTTTTTGTCACCTCTGGCTTGTTCTTCATTTTCAGAAATTGAAAAGCTGTTACTTCATTATTTAATTTGCTTTTCAAATATTATACTGATTATTTTGTTAGTCTTCTAAATAGAAATATTAAATCATTTAATTGCTGTAACAATTTCATAAGATAGGTACTATCATGACTTCCATTTTGTATAAGGAGAAAATAATACAACAGATGTTAAGTAACTTTCTCAAGACCACAAAGTTGGAAAGTTGGGACTGGAGTGATAATACAGCAGGCAGAGTGTTTGCCTTACATGCGGCCAACCTGGGTTCGATATCTGGCATCTCATATGATCTCCCAGGCACTGCCAGGAGTAGTTCCTGAGTGCTGAGCCAGGTAACCCCTAGCATCACTGGGTGTGAAGCAAAAAGTGAAACAATACAAAAGCAAAGTTGGAAAGTTGTGCAATGACTGAAGAGTTTTAATACATAGATATTTAATGTTTCTGCATCAAATACAATATTGACATTAAGAGGTTGAAAATCTAACCTGTTTTTCATGCCAGAGGACAGTGAAGATGCTTTGTGGAAATTCGTTGTGAATGGGTGGGCTGGCTTGGAAAGTCCTGCCACAATTTGCATAAGCATATGAAATCTATTATATGTATATTCTATGCATATGTGTCTATGATAAGGAGATAAAATGTGAGGGGAGGGTAAATAGAAGAAGGTGAAGGAAGACTAGGGAGAGAAGGGGGTGAGATAAGAGGTAAAGAGGAGACTTTTGTTTCTAAGGATTTTTACTTCCACTCAGGCAGCCTCTAATAAGTATAAAATAATCAGAGTCTGTTTTCATTTCCCTGATGATTAACATATTGAATATGTTTTCATATGCTGGTTGGTTAGTTGAGGTTTGTTTTCCCATACTTAGCTTTAGGACTCCTTTAATATTTGGGATATTATCCTCTTACAGGATATGTGCTTTTTCTCATTTGTTAGGTTGCCTTTCTTTTTTAAAATTAGAAACTTCTTTTGTTTTTGGGCCGCACCTGACAGGCTTACTCCTTGCTCTGCGCTCAGGCATCACTCCTTGCAGATGTGGGTGAGGGATCCCACCAGAGTCTGGCTCAGGCACGGAAAGTGCCATACCGGCTGTACTAACACGTTGGCCCCATCAGTATATTTTCTTACATTTGATTTCCTGAAGTTTGAAAATGCTCCACTTAGATATAGAATGTATGTGTATCACATTTTAACCCGTTGTTTATGAAAGCTAGTTTTTCTTCTTTTCTTTTTTTTTTTTTAATTTTTTTATTATACCACCGTGAGACATACAATTACAAAGGTGTTCATAATTAGTTCTTGGTAATACAGTATTCCAGCACCCATCCCTCCACCAGTGCCCAATTTCCACCACCAATGTACCCCACTCCCTCCCGCTCACCCCCCAGGCTGCCTCAATAGAGGTGCCCCATTTCCTCTCTTTCTTTCTCTCTCTCTCTCTCTGTCTCTGCATCTCTCTCCCTCTTCTTTTATACATTGTGGCTAGCCCTGCAGATATTTAGAGTTTATCACTTAAGTCTCTTTGTGTATATTCAATGGTGAGTTTTAGTCTGCCATTACCATTTCCCACACTTAGTAAAACACTGGTATCTATTTATATCCTATTAATGAATGCAGTCATTCTATATCTGTCCTTTTCCTTCTGACTAATTTCACTCAGCATGATAGTCTCCATGTTCATCCATTTGCAGGTAAATTTCATAATTTCATCTTTTCTGACAGCTGTATAGTATTCCATAGTGTAGATGTACCACAGTTTCTTTAGCCAGTCCTCTGTTCTCGGGCATTTAGGTTGTTTCCAGATTCTAGCTATAGTGAATAGCACAGAGATGAATAAAGAAGTACAGATAGTGTTTCTGCTATGTGTTTTTCGGTCTCTCGGGTATATTCCCAGGAGTACTATTGCTGGATCAAATGGGAGCTCAGTATCTAGTTTTTCGGAGGAATGCCCATATTGTTTTCCAAAAAGGGCTGGACCAGCCGGCACTCCCACCAACAGTGGATGAGAGTCCCTTTTTCCCCACATCCACGCCAGCACCGGTTGTTCTTGCTGTTTGGATGTGAGCCAGTCTCTGTGGTGTGAGATGATACCTCATTGTTTTTTTTTTTTTGACCACATCTGGCATGAGTAGTCTTTTTTTAGTTTTACGCTGTTCATATAATTGTATGGTGATATCTCATGACCACCTACAAGATGGTCAGAATTCTTTGTCAAGACCTTGAAGGTTTAAGGCTCTTTGTACTCCTGAAGCAACCAGATGCCATTGAGCTACACTGGCACATGATAGGGTCAAATGGAAATATTACTGGTGCCCGCTCGAGCAAATCGATGAATAACAGGATATCAAGTGATCAAGTGATATTTCATGTAGCTTTTATTTTTATTTAGCTACTGACAAACGATGCTGAACATCTGTTCAAGTACTTGTCCCCGTTTTTTTTTTTCTTTTTTTGGGTCACACCCAGCGACATTCAGGGGGTATTCCTGGCTCGGCACACAGGAATTACTCCTGGCGTTTTGGGGGACCATATGGGATTCTGGGGATTGAACTCAGGTTGGCCACGGGCAAGACAAACACTCTACCCACTGTAATATTGCGCTGGCCCCCAGTACATGTCACTTATGTATTTTCTTTGGTGAAGTGTGTTCAGATTTTTTTGTCCTTTCAAGAAAATTGGATTGGGTCAGAACCATAGTAGAGCAGGTAGGGCATTTGCCTTACACACCATCAATCTGGGATTGGTCCCCTGCGTCCCATATGATCCCTGGAGAACACCAGGAGTAACCCCTGAGCATCACTGGGTGGGACCCAAAATGCAAAAACTAACAAAAAGGTTATTTCTTCTTAGTGAATATGGCATGATTTTCCCCCTGTATTTTGGGTGTAGGTTTTTCATCATGTTGTGTGATTCGCAGGTATTTTCTTCTAGTCTGTGGCTCTTCTTTTTCCTCCCACAGACTTTTTTGTAAATCAGAAATTATTAAAGTTTTTCCGCTTAATTTTTATTATACTACTGTGAGATACACAATTACAAGGATGTTCTTATATAATTGGGTCTCTCTCATACAGAGTTCCAGAACCCATCCCTCTAGCAGTGCCCCATTCCCACCACCAATGTCCAAACACTCCCATCCAACCCTAGCCTGCCCCTATAGCAGGAATCTTTTCTTTCTCTTTTTTCTCTGTCTTTGTATTTCTCTCTCTCTTATCTTATACTTTGTGGCTTGCCCTACAGATATTAGCGATCATGTAAGTCTCTATGTGTATATTCAATAGTGAGTTCTAGTGTGACATTATAATTCCCCATTCCCATCCCTCTCCAATTTGTTGCACTTAGAATGATCATTACAGTGTATAAATGTGAAAGATCCTGGAAAGTACCTGGTCCTAACTTCCATTATTGAGTAAGTCTGTCGCACAGCTGTGGGTCAAGAGTATCTCTAGTCTGGTGTTGCTGGCTGTGCAGGCTTCGAGCCCGCAGCCACACCCGCCAACATGGAGATGGAGGAATGGGAGGAGGAGCCCATATCCCTGCTCCAAGTCCGGCCAGCATGTCCTCCCCACCCCCGCACGTGTGTGCAAATCGTAGGAGCTATGCTGGACTCTATCAGGGGGCTGGTTAAGCCGTTTACCGCCCTCCGAAACTTCATGGACTGCTCCACGTGGGGCCGAGCAGCACAGCTGTGGGGCTGGAGTCAGAATTTATTCAATTTTTATAAAATCCATTTAATCAAAACTTAGATTTAGATGTCATTTAAGGAAATAATATTTTGGTAAGTCAGTTTATTATACCCTTATTCATGAGGCATGGAAAAGGCAGTGTTTAAAAAATTATTTATGATAATAGTCTTCAGGAATATAAATGTTAGTTATAATATTACTAACAGAAATCACTTATTAAGGAAGAGTGAACTTGCCTTTCACATGGCTGACTTAGGTTCAGAAGCTAAGTGGTTACAAAACCAGAACTTTTAGACACAGATTAGAGTCATAGGGACATCTTAAGATTCTTTAAATTCAGGTAATTCGAGAAACTTTTTGCTTTTAGTTTTTTTTGTTTGGGGGCCATACCGGCATGCTCAGGGGTTACTCCTAGCTCTGTGCTCAGGAATTGCTCCTGGTGGGGCTCATATGGGATTCGGAGATTGAAACTGGATCAGGTGCATACAAGGCAAGTGCCCCTACGCACTGTACTATTGCTCCAGCCCGACATGAGAAACTTCTTTGGTGAGTCAACACATCGTTGAAAACAGTTTTATTATAAAAGAATTAGCAGGTTGATGATAGTTGTAAGTGAGTGCAGTGTCCATATTAGATTTGTATTCCTGAGCATACCTTCAGTTCTTTCTATATGTTACCAGGCTCAACTCTCTCACTCAGAATGTTCTGCCCTTTGAAACAGTAGCAGAATAAGCCTGAGCAGCTCTCTGATTATTTTTTCAAAATTCCTTTTACTAGCAGTTGCTACCAATCTGTGTTGTCATAGTTAATTCATAAATCCATTATATACTTGTTCCTTGGAGAAAAAGCAAGGCTAAGAAATTGAAATATTTTCAATTTTAAATAAAAAAGGGAAATTTTATTTTAACAAATTAAGTGTGATAATGAACATTTTGTTTTAAAAGCACAGTTATGTAAATATGTATGCACATAATACATAACAGATACATTGAAATATATAACATGCACATATGATACAGTTGTTAACAGAAGTTTGTTATCTTTTTAGATTCAAATAAAATTTCCGTAAGTTCTATATCAAATATGCTTTGGCACTTTTCTGCAAGAGCATTATGGTCATTCCAGCTCTGAGTTCTCACTCCGCTGGACTGATACTTCTCAGGTATTCTCTGTCTGTCTGAGCTTGTCTGTCTGTTTCTGTCTCTCTGTCTTTCTGTTTAATTTTTTTTGGGTTACACCTGGCAGTGTTCAGGACTTGCTCTTGACTCTGTGCTCAGGGGTTACTTCTGGCAGGGATCAAGGAACTGTAAGGGATGCCAGAGATTGAACTGGGTCAGCCACATGCAAGGCAAGTGCCCTACCCACCGAACATTTTACTGATCCTCTCATGAATATTCTCACCTCCTGCTTTCCTGTGTTGAATAAGACCTTTCTTCTGTCACACGTGACACATCACTCACTCTAAGTCCTCTTATGCTTGTGTTTGAATACATAGAGCATTTGAATGTTTGGACAGATGATGTTGTAGAACTGTGGAAGACTTGTATCAAGGTGAACTATTTAAAATGGAATGTTTAATAACCCTGTTCTTTATCAACATGTGACCTGTTCATTTTCCTTCCTTCCTTCCTTCCTTCCTTCCTTCCTTCCTTCCTTCCTTCCTTCCTTCCTTCCTTCCCTTCCTCCTTCCTTCCTTCCTTCCTTCCTTCCCTTCCTTCCTTCCTTCCTTCCTTCCTTCCTTCCTTCCTTCCTTCCTTCCTTCCTTCCTTCCTTCCTTCCTTCCTTCCTTCCCTTCCTTCCTTCCTTCCTTCCTTCCTTCCTTCCTTCCTTCCTTCCTTCCTTCCTTCCTTCCTTCCTTCCTTCCCTTCCTTCCTTCCTTCCTTCCTTCCTTCCTTCCTTCCTTCCTTCCTTCCTTCCTTCCTTCCTTCCTTCCTTCCTTCCTTCCTTCCTTCCTTCCTTCCTTCCTTCCTTCCATGCTTGGGGAGTTGCACCTTGCTCTGCAATCAGTTATTACTCCTAGCAGTGTTTGGGGGACCACATGGGATGCTGAGGATTGAACCTGGGTTGGGTGCATGCAAGGCAAGCACCCAACCTGCTGTACTGTTTCTCCAACCTCCTTTGTTTCTTAGCACATTCATTTCTTTTTATTATTAAGTTCAAATTTCTTATCTTTGCTTCTCAACTTGCCACCACTTCTAAATTCAAACGAGATTTAGGGTTTTTTTTAAAATTCATTATTTCTATATCCCTTTTTTAAGTCCTAAGAATTTTTCTTTTTTTAAAAGGTTTTAAAATTTTTTTGTTTTTATTTCTTAAATTTTATTATACCACTGTGAGAGATACAGTTATAAAGATGCTCATGATTGGGTTTCACTTGTGCGCATTTCCCACCACCAGTGTCTCAAGATTCCCTCCCCCATCCCCCAGATGCCTCTATGGCAGGTACTCCTCCTCTTCTCTCCTCCCCTCCTTCTCCTCTCCTCCTCCTCCTCCTCTTTCTCCTCTTTCTCTTCCTCCTGCTCCTCCTCTTCTACCCCCTCCCTTCTCTTAAACATTGTGACTTGCAGTACATACATTTAGGGGTTATCATGTATATCCCTTTTCCTATGTTCAATGCTCAGTTCTAGGCTGGCATTACCATTTCCAACAATTATTAGCACTCTGGTCTCTTCTCTGTCTTATCTAACCTCTGACTCCTACACTGTTGTGGTAGATTTCGACTATTGACAAGAACTCCTTGTCCATATTTTGCCTGGCCTTGGATATTAGTCTCATACTATTTGTTTTATATCACATAAATGAATGCAGTCATTCTCTATCTGTCCTTTTCCTTCTGACTAATTTCATTCAGCATGAGCCTCTCCATGTCCATCCATTTATAGGCAAATTTCATAACTATTTTTTCCTAACAGCTGCATAGTATTCCATTGTATAGATGTACCATAGTTTCTTAATCCAGTTGTCTGTTCTCGAGCACTCAGGTTGTTTCCTATATTCTGGCTATTGTAAATAGTGCTGCTATGACCATGGAAGTGCAGATGGTGTTTCTGGGCTCCCAGGTATGTTCCCAGGAGTGGTATTGCTGGGTCAAATGGGAGCTCAATGTCTAGTTTTGGAGGAATGTGCATATTGTTTTCCAAAAAGGCTGGGACAGTTGACATTCTCACCAACAATGGATGAGTGTTCCTAAGAATTTTTTCTAAACACATGCAGAAACCTACATGTCAGTTGGTTAAAAAAAAGTCAGTGTTTTATTCATACTACATAGATGAGCATATTTAAAATTATGGCTCATATTTGTACATCTCACCCTGGAACTTGCTCATTTTTTATGTTATAGAGGATCTTTGTCTAAGCAAGTATAGCACATAAATGTGATCATTCATTTCACTGTTTCTTTTGCTGGACAAAACAATACCTAAAATTTTCTTTTTTAGGGCATTGTTGCTATATTTTAGTGAACATCTTTGAGTGCATTAGCTTTTTGTCTCCTCTCATTCTATTACTTTTGGGATATTTTTTATTTTCTTGTTGTTGACAGATACTTAACTCATTGCTTTATACATGCAAAATATGTTCTCTACTACTGGAATACACTCTTGCCCATGTTTACTTTTTTGAATAATGTAAGAAATTGTTCAAAATACCTCTTTAAGACAATTGAAAAGTAAAGTCCAAACGTGAAATGAGAGCCTTTGTCTTTTGACCCCAAGAAGCTCACATGCTCCTTGGAGACTCAATGCTCAAAGCACAGTTGCATGGATCTCAAGCCCTCTCAGGAAAAAATGACAGATTGCTTGCAATGTAGCTGTAGTTGAGTCAGGACAAAGTTTACACCTCACAGTTTCTTTGATTTTGGTGCCTAACTTGTCCATATCATAAGAGAGAATTGCTGAAAGTACTTCCATTGCCATTGTGAGGTGACATGGATTACAATAGAGTTAGTGATTAGGCTGACATGATCATTATGCCACACCCACTACTAAAGAGCCAATATTCCGTTACCACTAGTCCTGGTTCTTACTGTTCCCTCCCTCCCCATCTCATCCCTCACCCCAACATGCTAATCTCAATTCAATTCTGTCATTAAAGTTTAATATTTTGGGGCTGGAGCGATAGCACAGCAGGTAGGGCATTTGCCTTGCACGCAGCTGACCCCAGTTCAATCCCCAGCATCCCATATGGTTCCCTGAGCACTTCCAGGAGTAATTCCCGAGTGCAGAGCCAGGAGTAACCCTTGAGCATCGCCGGGTGTGACCCAAAAAGCAAAAAAAAAAAGTTTAATATTTTTTAAGCATTTTTCTTTCTGTTTGTATTGCCTGTTAACATGTGAGAACTTTTGTAAGGATTCCTAAAAAGTGAATTTTGGGTCAAAAGGGAAATTTTGAATCTAGAAATATATCAGTTTTCATCACCAGCCTATATTTTTATTGGTGAAAACTATCAGTTTTCACCAGTAATAATAAAAATATAGGTGAAAACTATATCAGTTTTCACCAAGTCTGTATTTTTATTGAGAGATCATGGGGTTTATGAAATATAAATGTTTATGTTTTAGGGATACAGTACTCCCTACCACCAAGGTACCACTATCCCTCCACCATAGTCCACTAGCAGTTTTTGAAGGATCTGTTCCCATACTCTGAGAAGTCCTGAGTATTTTTGTTATCATTTATGTTTTTGCTAATGTGATGGTATAAAGTAGTGTCTGATTATTATTCCTAATGTCTTTTAATTGAATCCCTTTTCTTGCTGTGTCCCCTAATTTAATATAGATACTAATGGCATGCATTAAAGTGTTGCTTATAGTTCTAAATAAGGACAAATAGAGATTTTGATTCTCTATTACTTGGGATATAATTTCACAAAAGTATGTACATAAAATCATCTAAAAGATTTGTTTTAGTTATTTAAAAACTTTATTTTTTTCACAGAATGTCCTTCTCAGCTCTTGTATTTCACTTGATTAAAAAAATTTTTTTTGGTGGAAAATCATTCTTTTTGTGTTTCACATGAATTAAATTTTATTTCAATGGGATTTTGTCTTCACAACAGTATATGATGTTTACATATTCATTGGAACTATTAAAGAATGCATAAGGGTATGAGACTGCTTTAGAGAGTTAGCTAGAGATTTGGAGATCTCAACCCTCTTCTTGACAGTTTGGATAGGCCTTAGAAAGAGGATCTTGTTTTCTAAAGTATTTGGAAGCCAGGCACATATCATAGTGTGGAAGGACTCCCTGTAACCTTTTAATGCTGGTAAGTATTTTCACTAGACCATATTTATAATGAATATTTCTGAAAAATCAAAGCAAAACAAAAAAAACTATATTAAGAAAAGTGTTTACTTACCTACCATTAATACCATGTATCATGTCAATTTATCTCAGTTTGTCTTATTTGTTTATTACTAGTTCAGTTTTGGATACGCAGATTAAGTCCAGGGCCTCATGCATGGGAGGCATGAGCTTGTTACTGAGCTATATCTCTCGTCCCAGTGTTAATGTTTTTAATGGAAAAATATTGTTGATGCTTATGTAGTTATAGAAGCACATTAATAATACCATTGGTGTTGTAATTTATAATTTTTAAAGCTAATTTAAAATGTCTTTCATTTGTTTCCCAGAAAATTTTTTTAGGAACTATTGTCACCATGTTAGAGGAAATCTGACATAAATTGTATCAGAGGGAACAGTGACCATAATAACCACAGTTTTTGATGAAAAAATTATAGGATATATGACTTAAACTATAGTTAGAATTAAAAAATTTTTAATAGCTAAGTTAGAAACAGTTCAATTAATTACAAAAATGTGTTTCTAATTATAGTATGATACAATGTATAGACACACCCAAAAGATATAATGTCAGATATAAAAGAAAGATGGCGCAGTAATACAAAAAATCTATTTATATGGCATAAAAGGATGTCAACAACTTTTTAATGATTTATATGCATAGAGCATCTGGTCCTTTGATATCATTAACAATTTTGTATGCCATCCAAATTTCCAGCCATATGGCAGTCATGTGTGTAGGATATGATAGAACATATCTCAAAAATGATTGTAGACTGATGGAATCTAGGAGGTTTTAAACTTAATATAAATAATATGTTGATTAACCATAGAAGGCAACAGTGTTACTTTTTCCCAAATAGACTGTGAATGAAAAATGATTTTTATAATCATTTTCTCTGCTTTGATGAGGAACATTTAAAATAATTTTTCCATAAGAATAAGGTTCATTGTTGAAGAAAACTTGTTATAAATGTGTATAACTATAAATTAGCCATATTTGCTCTTAACTGAAATGGAATCTTTTTGGTTTACAGTAACCTGGGGACTTTTAACAGTTTATGATATATTAAATGAGGTGCTTGAAGTATAAATGTATTGTAATTATGTATTCTTTTGCTTTATAATTTGAGCATTATAGCCCATTTCACATACTGTAACTTTTCTTTAATTCTGTGAAGACTTATTGGAGTCTTTCTGTTTTATATACTCTTCAACCCATAGGACTATTTTTTTGCCTATGACATTTGATAAATAACATTTCAAGTTGCACATTTACAGTTCTCAACTTTTCAGAACTTTATTAAGTTAGAGAATGTTTTTTAAAATCATTTTACAAATGATTTATTTCTTAGAGAATTACTACTTATAGTTATATATCTAGTTTAAGATGTAAAAAGGTATTAAATGATCATATAAAGACATTTTAGAATATGCATCATAAATAGACTTTTCCAAACATTGAGAAAATAAGAAAGAATTAAGTGTTAAATGTTTAGAAGACCTTAAGGTTACCCAGAATCATCTGATTTCATTTTGAATCTAGGCTTGTGTTAAACATAAGTATTCCTAATCAAGTCATTTTAATTTCTTGATAATGTCAATTGATAATGTCTCATTGATATTAACAGGTTGTAAACATAGCCTGTGGCCTTTAGTAATACTTAGCTAGAAAAAATCTCTTGTCTTTAAAACTCTCATGTTGTGTACCAACGTAGAGCGTTTTCTTCAGCTTTATGAAAGGTGTGACTTAGGCGAGATGCTAAGTGTTAGGTGGTATCCCAGTCTCTAGTTACATATTTGTTTCTCAGTTCAAATTGTTAAAAAGCTAAAAGAATTTGAAACTATGTACCATCTGTTTTCAAAACTTTGTTTTAATACTGCTTCTTTTTTTTTATTATATTCTTAAAAATATTTTAACATTTGACTGTTAGATTGACTGTTAGATTGAGACCTGTTTTACAGTATGTGCTTTCAAGCTTTGGAATCCTCCTGTTTTTCAGTTTTTTATTTTTGTACTTCAAATAGAGATTGTAGGCTATTGTGAGTACCCCAGAATTTTGTCAAAATATCTCAGGAAATATATAAACTGCTAATATAAATTTTAATTATCTTTTTTATAAACAATTATAAGTTTAAGTATATTTAAATGGCATGCTTTATCATGTAGTTAAATTTTGAGCAAATATAAAATTTATGTCAAGAGATGAATTTCTCAAATAGTGAAAAAATTATTTCAAGAACCCTGATTTACAAAGTATAGAACACAATTAACTTTTCATTATTGGCACCTTTTTATTAGCTTTCTTGTTCAGTCAATCTTAAACCACTATCTTGGGTCACACCCTGTGATGCTCAGGGGTTACTTCAGGAATTAATCCTGGCGGTGCTGGGGGACCATATGGGATGCCGGGATTGAATCTGGGTCGGTCGCATGCAAGGCAAACGCCCAACCGCTGTACAATCACTCTAGCCCCTATTTTTTCATAGTTCGGTTTAGGACTCTAGGTTCGTGGAAGACAAGTGTTTTTATTTTTTTTCACAAGGATTTTCTCCCTTTGTTGTGGTGGTGGTGATGGTGTGTGGGAATCAGGTCACAAGTTGGTTGCAGTGCTCACACCCCTGGATGTGGATGTGGTGCTTTTCACATTCAGGTGTGTGTGCTGGGGGGTTGCCACTTGACTGAGACTCAGGGATCACACTGGCATGAAGGGTGGTGCAGGGAATGATTCCTCATCCTCACGTGTGCGAGGCAGACACTCCCCATCCCCTGAACAAACCTTTCTCTTTTCTGCAAATGGAGCTTCTTCAGCTTCTCCCTCATCATACTAATACCATGTCTGTTCAGCCTGATAGAGTTTTATAGCATTGCTTTGTTTACACTGTTTGACTTGGAGATGCTCATATGACATCTCTATAATTGAATTTAATGTATTTTAAATGGTAGTGTTTTAAAAAATTATTAGACTAACAAGTACCGAATGTTTATGTTAACACTGTTTATAAGCATTCCAGTGCTCGGCACAATAGAATGTATCAGTAGTCGTGTTTTCAATGACGTGCTCTGCAGTTAAAAGTAAGGAGCAGCATTGATGAATTTCATAAACATAATATTGATGAAAGTGTCCCTCACATAAGAACATAAGAGGGTACTTATATGATTCAATTTGTATCAAGTCTGAACATAGCAAAAGGATGGTTTTAGGGTTAGGATAAGCTCAGTTTCTCTGTGAGTCAAGTAAGAGTGCCTGGAAACTACAGAGGTGCAGAGTGGAGATGGTTTGCGGGACTGGTTATAATCACTCCTGGTTTTGTGCTAACGCTGCAGAAACCCAGGACCTGCACACCCAAATCATTTTTTTGTTATCTTTTGGAAGTGTATCTTTATCTTAAAGAAGTTTTTATCTATGGTTGATTCTTGTTATTATTGGTGCTATGCTTTCATCAAGTTGCTGTAAAAACTTCATTTGTACTTGATTTCAGAACTCCTTGAACTTGTCTGCCTGAGACCCCTAATTTCTTGCTGACTGTCAGCTGATGGTTGTAGCTTTTTGAGGCTGCTCACAGTTTGTGGCTTGTGGTCCTTTTCATCTATTTTCCATCAGTAGTTGAGTATTAAGTTCCTGTCATGCGCTCTCCACTTCCACTTCTAGGCCTCATGCTTATTTCTGACTCAGCTCTGAAAGGTTCTTCATTTTCAAGATCTCATGGTCTCATATGATTAGACTGGCCCCATGGATATAACCCGTGATCACTTCTGCATTTCAAGATATGTAACTTGACAAATCTTCAGAAATTAAAACTGTATAAAAGGCATATCTGGGTTTTCTCTCCTTTCCACATGCTTCCTCCTTTATTTCCACATATTCTCTAAAGATAATTGCTTTGACCAGGTTCTCATGTGTTCTCACATGATAGTGTTTTTCAAAAGAAATGACAGGTGCATACATATACATTCATAAATGGTCTCATTTCCATTTACTTTTACTCAAATCTCTCATTCTATGCGTGATCCTTTGCATGGTTTTTATTTACTTTTGTGGGAGGAGGACACATAGATTCTCTTCAGAGAAACTGAGGGTCACTTCCAGGAATTCACAGCCAACCAGGGTGGAACTTCAGTGCTAGGACCCCAGGTTGTGGTGCTACTAAGGCCCTGCAGTGAAAGGGACCACCAGAGCCACCCAGGTGATACTGCAGCGGACCTCTTGGACTCCACCTGGAAATGCTTGGGAACCTCTGTGCTGCCAAGGGCAGAACCTAGGTTAGGTGCAAGCCTCTCATGTGCCTGAACCACTGTACTATTTCCTGGCCTCCTTTGCATGATCTTAAAACTTGCCAAGTGTTAACCCAGAAATGTTCTCACATAAATTTATAGATTGTCCTTATTTTTATGTATTCCTTATTCCTACATAGATCCTTTAAGTGATTAACTCACTTGTATCACTTGTCTTCCCGTTGTTCATTGATTTGCTCAAGCGGACAACAATAACATCTCCATACATCCTGTCACATGCTAGTATAGCCCAAGGGCATCTGCTTGCTCCAGGAACACGAAGAGCCTCAAACCATTCCTTCAGGTCATGGGAATGAGGTCTATAATTGTTACTGGTTTTTGGCATATCAAATATAACACGGGTAGCTTGCCAGGCTCTGCCATGCAGCTGGGATACTCTTGTAATAGCCTCTCATCTTGTGCATGTATTGATGAACCTCAACGGGGAAAGATCAGCTCTTCTGCTGGGTGGAGCTCTGACAAGCATGGAGTCTGGATGTTGAAAATGGTGGCCTTCATGGTGTGGGGGTTCCTCTGTCTTCTTACGAGGCACTGCTGAGATTTTGGGCTAGGCCTAGTTCTTAAGTGATTAACTATTCAACCTATTTTCATAGAAAGGCATTCAGATAGTTTTCAGTGTTTGTTTTGACAACAAAATTGTTACCAACATTGTCAAGCTTTTTGAATTTTTTTGCCAGTTAGATTGGTAAGGCATAGTTTCTCATGTTTATATATGATAAAATGGATTTATTTAAATTATGCAGTTGATGATTTTTGACAAATGCTTATTCCGTGTAACCACTACAGTCTAGATGTAGAGCATTTCTACATTCTCATCATTTCCCAAAGGCTTCTTGTATTTTTATTGCATTCAGTTTTTCTCATCTTTTGCCCCAGTCTCAGATAATCATGAATGTGGAATCTGTCACAATTTATTAAATTTACCTTTTAAAAAGAATTTCGGGCCAGAGCAATAACTCAGTGGGTAGGGTGTTTGCCTTACATGTGGTTGACCCTGGTTCAATCCCCAGCATCCCATATGGTCTCTGGGGCACTGCCAGGAGTAATTCCTGAGTGCAGAGCAGGAGTAACACCTGAGCATTGCCAGGTGTGACCTAAAAAGCAAAAAAAAAAAAAAAAAAAGAATTTTATGTAAGAAGACTGTACATTGAAAAGTTTGTAGCTATTAAATGGGAGAGATTACAGGGAAATGGAAAATCATATGCTCATGGATTGGAAGAATTAATGTTGTTAAAATGACCAACTTTATAAAATGTTAGACAGATTCAGTATAATCCCTGTCAGAATTCAATGGTACTGTTCAAGGATAAATAGAAACAGTAGTAAAATTTGCACAGGACCACCGAGTCTCTCAAATCGCCGATAATCCTGAGATAAAAGATGGAAAGAATCACGTTCTCTGACTTTAATCTATGCTATACAGCAATAGTAATCAAAACAGTATGGTACTGGAATAAAAGCATTCACTCCAGTGGAATAGAACTGGCAGCTCAACAATAAACTCTTGAATATATGGAAATTTAATTTATGACAGAGGAACTAAGAGCATAAAGTAGAAAAATTCTCTTTAACAAATGGTGCTGTTTGGAAAAATTGGATCATCACGTGTGAAAGTTGAACAACCACTAACTCATACCATGCACAAAGGTTAACTAAATATGGATTAAAGACTTAGAGGTTAAAGTAAATTGAAATTTATGAAGTACATTGAAGAAGACATCTAAACACTGTGGTATTGGCTTCCAGAAGTATCCCGTACTTTAACTCCAGCAGTATGGGAAACAAACAAAAGCAAAAATGAGAAAAAAAATTAGGGATTGCATCAGACTATATGGTTGCTCTGAGGAAAACTGTCATTAGAACAAAATGAATTAGTGGAGGGGGAAGAGGATTAGTGGGAATTGGAGAATATATTTGTAGACCATATACCCAGTTAAGAGATTGATATCCAAGATATCTAGAGAACTCATAAAACTTAACCAAAAAACCCAACTCCACCAAAAAGTTGAGAAGGGCCAGACACTGGAAATAATGTCATGCTAATGCACATGAAAAAATGCTCATCACTGATTATCAGGAAAATGCAAACCAATGATGGTGAGGTATCATCATACAGTGGCAACAGTGTCCTATTGTCGAGGATGCCGCTGGGGTTCCCCAACAGTGTCAAGACAGAAGTTCTCTTCTACCTCCGATAACGCCGGGGAACAGATGAAAACTCTTGAGTCTGGTGCAGTTTCTTAGAGGCTTTTAATAGTACAAAAAGCTCTTCCACAGCACTCCAATATAATGAACAAACTCTAGCTCTGGTCCGAACTTAGACCATACAAAAGAGCCTGAGTCTCCCACCAAAGAGAGAGGATCTCACCCGAGAGGAGTCCTACCCAAAAGAAGGAGCAAAAAGCCCAAAGTGCAAAAAGCCAAAAGCCAAGGAGCAAAAAGCCAAAAGCCAAAAGCCAGTCCCCTTTATATACACCAAAGTAATCCTACCAGGAGGGTCATGTCAACAAAGAACTCTAAACAGAGTGTATAAGGCGGGTGCCACACCCTATTGCAGGTATAAACAAAGATACTATAAGGGCTAATCCCGAGATTATCTCTTACATAAAACACTGGAGAGAGAGAGAGGGATGATATAAAGTAATACATCTTAATTTCATGAGCTTCATGTAATCTAGATAGTACCCACAAGGTCCTTCTTATTATCTGCACCAGGGTGACTCTGAGTATCTTGTTCTCTGTATACTGAAAGGGTCACACTTGCCTGCTTGAGAGCAAACTAGTATGATCCTTTCTATAGCCTTCCTGTAGTCTCAACATAGCCAGGGTGGTAGTCTCCTGGTAAATTCTAACTGTCCCACGCTGGGTGCAGTGGGTATAAAGAGGAGCTGTGCCCAATCTAGAAAACATAGAAGTCTTAGTAGATGTATAAGTCAGAAGTTATTCAGTCAAGGTGACTTACATAGAAGAGAGATCTCATTAGAATGAACCTTGGCTTAATTAGATTAAGCTGTGAGTGGGCAAAACACCAAAGCTCCCAGATTAGCTAAATTTGTCATCCAACATCCTATGACAAAAGGAACCAGGAACAACCATTTTGGTAGCGATATGTATGGAAAAATGGGGACTCATTCACTGATAATGGGAATACAAACTTTCTTTTTTTATGAAAAACAGTATGGAAAATTGTCGGGGAATGGCCGCGGGGTCCCGACAGTGTCAGGACAGAAGTTCTTTCTACCTCCGAGGACACTGGGAGAACAAATGAAAACTCACGAGTCGGTGCAGTTCCAAAAAAGGCTTTTAATAGTACAAAAGCTCTTCCACAGCACTCCAATATAATGAACAAACTCTAGCTCTGGTCCGAACTTAGACCATACAAAAGAGTCTAAGTCTCCCACAAAGAGAGAGAATCTCACCCAAGCTGAGTCCTACCCAGAAGATGGAGCAAAAGGCCAAAGAGCAAAAAGCCAAAAGCCAAAAGCTGCAAGGCTGAGGAGCCAAAAGCCACAGGAGCCAAAAGCCGAAAGCTAAAAGGCCCAAAAGGTAAAAGTGAGCGTCAAGGGGCCTCAAGTCAGCCCCTTATATACACCAAAGTAATCCAATCGGGAGGGTCATGTCAACAAAGAACTCTAAACAGAGTGTAGTGCCACACCCTATTGCAGGTATAAACAAAGGTTATGCCAAGGTCTAATTCTTTCTAACAAGATTATCTCTTATGTAAAACACTGGAGAGAGGGGCTGGTATAAAGTAATACATCTTAACTTCATGAGCTTCATGTAATCTAGATGGCACCCACAAGGTCCTTATTATTATCTGCACCAGGGTGATTTTTGAGTATCTTGTTCTCGTGTACTGAAAGGGTCACACTCGCCTGCTTAGAGCAAACTAGTATGATCCTTCCTATAGTCTTCCTATAGTCTCAACGTAGCCAGGGTGGTAGTCTCCTGGTAAATTCTAACTGTCCCATGCTGGGTGCAGTGGGTATAAAGAGGAGCTGTGCCCAATCTAGAAAACATAGAAGTCTTAGTAGATGTATAAGTCAGAAGTTATTCAATCAAAGGTGACTTCTGTAACTGCCACACCCTCTAGCAGTGTTTACATAGAAGAGAGGTCTCATTAGAATGAACCTTGACTTAAATAGATTAAGCTGGGAGTGGGCAAAACAACAAAACTCCCAGAATAGCTAAACCTGTGCTTCAACAGAAAATATTAATTAAAAAATATCTTCTTCAATATAATATATGAGTTTAAATGAAAAAAAAATAGGGTTACAATGGACACAATTACACAGGGCAGAGCTGCTACTGGCTTTCCCTGTGCTTGGCTGATCATGAGGTGTCTGGGAGGGAAGGTGGGTTCTAGCCCTGGCCTGACATCCCAATAGAGTCTTGCAAGAAGCCAGAGGAACCCCTGCACCATGAGGGCAACCATTTTCAACATCCAGACTCCACAGCTCATCAGAGCTCCACCCAAGAAAAGTTGATCTCTCCCTGTTGCGGTTGATCAGTAAATGCATGAACTGAAAGCCTACTATCGAGAGTATCCAACCTGCACAGCAGAGCCTGGCAAGCTACCTGTGTCATATTTGATATGCCAGAAACTAGTAACAATTAAAAAAACTCCTTCCCATGACCTGAATGAGTGGTTTGAGGCTCTTTGTCTTTCTGGAGCGATCAGATGCCCTTGGTCTACACTAGAATGTGACAGGACGTATGGAGATGTTCCTGGTGCCCACTTAGGCAAATCAATGAGCAACGGGAAGACAAGTGATACAAGTGATACAAGGGCTACAACATCATCCCTCAGTTGAATTCCTAGGCATGTATCTCAAGAACACAGAAACAATAATTTTAAATTTTTATTTTTATAATTACAAAGATATACAATTAAAAAGTTCATATTTGGGTTTTGGTCATACAGTGTTCCAGCACCCATCCCGCCACCAGTGCCCATCTCCCACCACCAACATCCCCTGTTCCCTCCCCCTTCCCCTAGCCCTCCTCCTTGGCAGGTTCTTTATTTCTTTCCATTTCTCTCTCTTTCTCTTTTCCTTTCCTTCCAGACTATGGATTACAGAACATACATTAAAGGGATTGTCATGTGTATCTTTTTGCCTCTATTTAATGCTCAGTTCTAGGTTGGCATTAGTACCCTCGACAATTGTTAGCACACTGTTCCATTTTCTGTCTTACCTAGCCTCCTGACTCCCACACGTTTGTGATAATTTCCACCTTTGACAAGACCTCCTGATATATGAGAAACACTAATTTTAACAGATTTGTGTGCACCTATGTTCATTGCAGTGCTCTTTGGAATAGCTGAGATCTGGAATCAGTCCAAGTGCCAAATTAGAGGATGTGAGATAACACACACACACACACACACACACACATACACAATGGAGTACTATCTGGCTATAAGAAAAGATGAAATCTAGCCTTATGCCATAACTTGGATGGAGCTGGAGGGGGTTTATTCTAAGCAAAATACATCCAGAAGAAGAAACACTAATACAAATTATCTTGCTCTTATGTGATAGAGTCTCAAATCACAGGTAGATCAGATACCATCTAATAAAAAGGAACACCGAATAAGTTTACCAAGGTGGGATGAGAAATAGCAGGTGAACTGAAAGAGTTCTGTGATTGCTGATGGAGGGATGTTGATACATTGGTGGTTAGGCATGGTGCTGCAAGATCATGCTCTTAATGCACATTACCATGCACTTTCATTTTTTAAATTTTTTATTTAAATTTTTTTATTATAGCACCATGCCATATACAATTAAAAAGATATTCATGATTGGGCTTCAGTTATACATTTTTCTAGCACCCACCCCTCCAGTAGTGCTCTATTTCCACCACCAGTGTCCCCAAATTCCCTTTCTCTCCCTAGCCTGCTTCTATAGCAGGCACTCTTATCTCTTCTCTCTCTCTCTCTCTCTCTCTCTCTCTCTCTTCTCTCTCACTACCTTGTGGGTTGCCTTACAGACATTTAAGGATTGTCATGTAAATCCCTTGTGTACATTCACTGTTCAGTTCTAATGTGGCATTAACATTTCCCACAATTAGTAGAGTACTAGGATATATTTATATATAACTATTGAATGCAACACTTAGAATGGGAAGGAATGGGAGTGAAGATAGATGGTTGGCAAATAAACCACCTCCGCTTCGCTGATGACATCATTCTAATAACACCAAACATTAGCCATGCGGCACAAATGCTGTCTGGTTTCGACCGAGAATGTGGAAAGATAGGTCTACAGCTGAATCTCAGCAAAACTATGTTCATGAAAAAAGAACTAGTTCCAGAGGCCCCATTCACTCTCAATGGAACAAACATCTCTGAATGCAGCAGTTATGTGTACCTAGGTCCAGAAGTCAACATGATGAACGACCTAAAACCTGAGCTGCGCAGGAGGAAGAGAGCGGCATGGAATGCCTTCAAAAGCATCGAAGAAATAGCTAAAAGGACAAAGACCTCTGGCTCCTGGCACATCTGTTCAACTCCACCATTCTCCCTGCATTAACATATGCTCAGAGACCTGGGCCCCACGAAAGCAGGATGAGAATGCTATTCGGGTCTCCCAGAGAGGAATCGAAAGAGCTATGCTTGGAATATCACACATCACTCAAGTGAAAGAAGGAATCCGGAGCTCCGATCTCCGTCGCTGTTCCAGCATCAGGGATGCTATCTCGTTTGCCAAGGCATCGAAAATCAGATGGGCTGGACATGTAATGCGATTTGGAGCGACAGCTGGACTAGAGCTGTTACTGACTGGATCCCACGGGATGTCAAAAGATCACGTGGCCGCCCACCTACAAGATGGTCAGACTTCTTCGTCCAAGACCCTGAAGGAACAGTTTGAGGCTCTTCATATTCCTGAAGCAACCAGATGCCATTGGGCTACACTGGCACGTGATAGGGTCAAGTGGAAATATTACTGGCGCCCACTTGAGCAAATCGATGAATAACAGGATGTCAAGTGATCAAGTCAAGTCAAGTGATCCAGGATATATCAGGAACTGGTAGCACTTTACAAGAAGAAAACAGCCAACCCCATCAAAAAATGGGGGAAAGGAATGAACAGAAGCTTCCAAAAAAAAAAAATTGAATGGCCAAAGGCATATAAAAAATTCTCTTCATCATCAATCATCAGGGAGATGCAAATCAAAACAATGAGGTATCATCTCACACCAGAGACTGGCACACATCCAAAACAGCAAGAACAACTGGTGTTGCTGTGAATGCGGGAAAAAGGGACTCTCATCCACTGTTAGTGGGAATGCCAACTGGTCCAGCCCTTTTGGAAAACAATATGGATATTCCTCCAAAAACTAGATATTGAGCTCCCATTTGACTCAGATTACTACTCCTGGGAATATACCCTGGATACCCAAAAACACTTAGCAGAAACACTACCTGTACTTCTTTATTCATCACAGCTCTATTCACAATAGCCAGAATCTGGAAACAACCTAAGTGCCCGAGAACTTAGGGACTGGCTAAAGAAACTGTGGTACATCTACACAATGGAATGCTATGCAGCTGTCAGAAAAGACAAAGTCATGAAATTTACCTGCAAATGAATGGACATGGAGACTATCATGATGAGTGAAATTAGTCAGAAGGAAAAGACATATAGAATGACTGCATTCATTAATGGATTATAAATATATACCAGTGTTCTACTAAATATGGGAAATGATAATGTCAGACTAGAATCACCGTTGAATATACACAAAGAGGCTTACATGATAAACTCTAAATGTCTGTAGGGAAAGTCACAATGTGTAAAAGAAGAGAGATCCAGAGACACAGAGAGAGAGGCAGAGAAAAAAAGAGAGTAAAAAGAAAAGGTGCCTGCTATGGAGGCAGACTGGAGGGTGGGTGGGAGGGAATGTGGGGACATTGGTGGTGGGAATGGGGCACTAGTTGAGAGATGGGTGCTGGAACACCATATGACTGAGAACCAATTATGAACAGCTTTGTAATTGTAAAAAATTACATGCTTATAAAAAAATAAAAGAGGACAAAAATAAATGAAATCATGAAGTGTTTTGTGTCTGACATCTGTCTTTTGAGAAATGATTTTGGGGCTGCAGAGATAGTACAGTGGGCGGGTGCTTGCCATACATGTGGCCAACCTGAGTGCAATCCCTGGCACCTCCTTTGGCCCCCTAAGTGCCACCTGGATTGATTCCTGAGACTGGAGCCAGGAGTATCCTGAGCATTGCTGTGTACATCCCAAAAAATGAAGTAAAAAGAAAGAAAAATGCTTCTGAGAGTAACCTATGTTAGCACGTGTGATAGCAATTTATTCCTTCTGCTCAGTGTATTTTGTTGTATGAAAACTTGTTTATTTACTTGTTGGCACATGTTTGAGTTCTTTCCAGTATTAATTATTATGACTATAATTGCTGTGAACATATTATACAAGCTCTTGCATGGTTATGTGTTTTATTTCTTTAAGGTATTTATTTAGGAGTAAAATGGCTGGTACCTATATATATATATATATATATATATATATATATATATATAAAAAAACTATCAAAGTATTTTCTAAATAAATACAATTTTGCATTTTCACTTGTAGTATAAGAGCTTTCCAATTTCTTCATGTTTTTGACAACATGCAGTATGGTCTGTTATTTTAATTTTAGTTATTCTAATAAATAATGTTATCTCATTGGCTGTTGGGTATTTATGTCATTTTTAAATATGGTTATCTTTTTGTGATTGGGTTGTGAATATGCTTGAAACCAATATACTTGTATATATGTGTGCATACTTACACATGATACATTTATATATGTATGTGACATTTTCTTTCATTTTGTTGGTTTTTTTTTTCATTTTTGGGTCACCCCAGCGATGCTCAGGGGTTACTCCTGGATCTGCACTCTGGAATTACTCCTGATGGTGCTCCGGGAGTTATAGACCTCATTCCCATGACCTGATGGAATGGTTTGAGGCTCTTTATGTTCCTGGAGCAAGCAGGTGCCCTTGGGCTCTACTTGCATGAGACAGGACATATGGAGATGTTACTGGTGCCCGCTCGAGCCAATCGATGATGAGCGGGAAGACGGTGATACAGTGATACAGTGGTGCTCCAGGGACCATGTGGGATGCTGGGGATCAAACCTGGGTCGGGCGCATGCAAGGCAAACGCCCAACCCTCTGTGCTATTGCTCTGGCCCTTTTCTTTCTTTCCTTTTTTTTTCCCTATGGTTTTTCTTTTCATTTTCTAAAGGTCTTTCAAAGAACAAATTGCAATTTTGATAAAATCCAGGTTTTTTTTTGTTATTCTATCATTTGTGTTTCTAGTAGTCTAAGAAATTGGTTGCTACCTCTAAATTACAGATTTCTCTTATGCTTACTTTTAGTATAGCATATTTTTTGTTCTACTGGTGGTGAAGTTTGAGTTACTATTTGTAAGGTAGACTTAAGATGATTTTTTTTTTCCCCATACGAACATTACTGTTCGTAGACACTGCTGTAGGTAGTTTTCTGGAGACTGCATACAGTACTACTGATCTGTGACTTATGCAAATGATCTTATGTCCTAAATACTATAGCATTAAAGTTATTCTCTAAATCTACATATAAAAGATTCAGTTTTGTTTCTTTTTGAAAATTTGTTTGGTTAATTCTCAGTTCTTTGCATTTTAATGTAAAATTTATAATCCTCTTGTTAATTAGAACCAAAAAGCCTGAGATAGTTTTAATTTGAATTGCATTAAAACTGTAGATTAATTTAGAAAGAATTGAAATCCTAACAAAATTGAGTCTTTTAATCTATTTGAATGAAAATAGTATCTCTATTTTCCTCCCATATATTGTCTTAGCAAGCTTATTTTTAAGGTTTAGTCTTATACATATTTTGTTGTAGTTCTCTACAGATATATTTTATTTATTTAAGAAAATTGTTTAGTTGAATCACTATGAGATAGACAGTTACAAAGCTGTTCATGATTGGGTTTCAGTCATAGTTTCCCAGCACTCATCCCTGCACCAGTGCACATTTCCCAGCACCAATGTCCCCACTTTCCTCCCAACACCCCTCATCTCCCCCTATCCCCAACAACATGTATCTGTGGCAGACACTTCCCTCTTGTCTCTCCTTTTCCCCCTCCCCCCTTCTCTCTGTCTCTCCTTTTTCACATTGTGGTTTGTAATACAGATACTGAAAGGTTATCATATATATCCCCTTATCTACATAGAACTGCCAGTTCTATCCAGGGTGGCCATTTCCAATGTTGTCATATTAGTCATTTCTCTATCTTAGCTACCCTCTGCCACTGCCACACACTTGTTGTAGATTCTAATCATTGAACAGTCCTCTTGCTCCCGGTTTTCCATGGTCTTGAATATTTATCTCATTATCATTTTATATACCACAAATGAATATCCTTTTGACTCATTTCATTCAGCATGATACTTTCAGTGCCCATCCGTTTATAGGACATTTTCCCCCTAACAGCTGCATAGTATTCCATTGCACAGATGAACCATAGTTTCTTTGTCCACTCATCTGTTCTTGGTCTCACAGGTTATTTCCAGATTCTGGCTATTGTGAATAATACTGCAATGAACATAGAATTGCAGATAGTGTTTCTGCTGTGTTTTTTTGGGCCCCAAGTATATTCCCAGAAAATGGTATTGCTGGGTCATAATTCATTCCCACTAGCAATGAATGAGAGTCCCTTTCTCTTTGAATCTGTGCCAGCAATGGTTGTTTTTGTCCTTTTGGATGTGTGTCAGTCTCTGTGGTGCAGGATGATATCTTGTTGTTTTGATTTGCATCTCCCTGATGATTCATGATGAAGAACATTTTTTTCATGCCTTTTGGACATTCTAATTTCTTCTTTGAGAAGTTTCATTTCCTCTCCCGATTTTTTGATGGAGTTGTATGTTTTTTACTTGTAAAGTTCTACAGTGCCTTGTATATCTTAGATAGTAGCCCTGTATCAGATTGCTACTGCCTGAATAATTTTTTTCCCTTCCATGGGCTATTTTTGTACCTTCATCACTGTCTCTTTTCAGGTGCAGAAACTCCTTAGTTTAATGTTATCCCATTTGTTTATCTTTGATTCCACTTGCTTGGTCAGTGGTGTTTCATCACTTTAACCTCAATGTCATTGAGGGTTTTGCCTACATTTTCTTCCATATACCTTATGCATTCAGATAGATATATTTTAAGGGCTTTTAGAATGACATTGTGTTTATTGATTAGATTTCCAATAGTTCTTAATCTATAGAGATAAATTCAATTTTGTATATTGACTTTGCTTTACATAGATCGTTCCAAGTTTCTTACTATGTGCTTGAGATTTTTAATAGATTTCTTAGTTTGGTTTTTTTTTTAAGCTTACTTGATTTTTTACATGGTCACGCACCATGTATTTGATATGCCAAAAACCAGTAACAATTATAGACCTCATTCCCATGACCTGAAGAAATGGTTTGAGGTTCTTCATGTTCCTGGAGCAAGCAGTTGCCCTTGGGCTACACTAACATGTTACAAGACATAGGAGATGTTACTGGTGCCTGCTCAAGCAAATCGATGAACAACAGGAAGACAAGTGATACATATACCAAAAGTAGTGATTTCTGTTTTGGAAATACTACAGGAAAATATTGAAGAAAATGTTTTATATTTTATAATTATAGTATTTTAGATACTATATAATGAATTAAATCATCATGCTACTTGCTCAGGCCTTTTAGTTGTTGCTTAGAAGATTTTTACAGAGACTTTCCTGTAATAGCAAGAACGCTTATAAAATATTCAATAATCAAGCAATTATAAAACCCATTGTTATTTGTATTGTTGGTATTCATATTCATCAGGTAAGCAAGACCATCAAAGAAATGAAAATTCTAAGAAACGAAGTTTTCATTTCTTAAAGTGATATAAAGTTTCTTTTCAACTTGTAACTTTTTTTTTTTTTTTTTTTTTTGCTTTTTGGGCTCACCCGGCAATGCTCAGGAGTTACTCCTGGCTCTTTGCTCAGGAATTACTCCTGGTGGTGCTCGGGGTACCATATGGGATGCTGGGGATCGAACCTGGGTTGACCATCAGCAAGGCAAATGCCCTACCTGCTGTGCTATCGCCTCCAGTCTCTCAACTTGTAACTTTGAATTTGACATTAATTAACTGAATTGATACAGATTTAGTAAATTTACTATACAGTCATGAATTTTATTTTATATTATTTTTGTGTCATGAATCTTAAATGGTTAAATACTGTGCTTCTGAATTAAAGCAATAATTTTTGAATGGTCCTGTTATTCAGTGTGTTATTCAGTGTGTCTACAAATTTTGAAAAATATATATTTATGTGATATTGACTGTGCTATTGGAAAACTTTGATGTATTATTTGGGATAGGTGAGCTATTTTTTGAACTATTGGATAACATCTAGATACAGTGACTAAGATACAAAAGCAGTCCACAGAATGGGAAAGAATATTCACCCAATACCCATCTGATAAGGGGTTAATATCCAGGATATATCAGGCACTGGTAGAACTTTACAAGAAGAAAACAAACAACCCCATCAAAAAATGGGGAGAAGAAATGAACAGAAACTTCAGCAAGAAAGAAATTAGAATGGCCAAAAACATATGAAAAAATGCTCATCATCACTAATTATCAGAGAGATGCAAATCAAAACAACAGTGAGATACCACTTTACACCACAGAGACTGGCACATATTCAAAAGAGCAAGAACAACAAGTGCTGGCGTGGATGTGGGGAAAAGGGGACACTCATCCATTGTTGGTGGGAATGCCGGCTGGTACAGCCTTTCTGGGAAAACAATATGGACATTCCTCCAAAGACTAGAAATTGAACTCCCATTTGACCCAGCCATAACACTCCTAGGAATCTACTCTGGGAAGCCAAAAAATATGCAGCGGAAACACCATCCCTACTTTTATGTTCATAGCCACATTATTCACAATAGCCAGAATCTGGAAGCAACCAGAGTGCCCGAAAATCTATGACTGGATAAAGAAGCTTTGGTACATCTACACAATGGAATACTATGCAGCTGTTAGGAAAAATGAAGTTATAAAATTTGCCTATAAATGGATGGACATGGAGAAGATTATGTTGAGCGGAATTAGCCAGAAGGAAAGAGACAGATACAGAACGATTGCATTTATTTGCATAACATAAATATATATGTACATATTATGATACCAATATCCAAGGTCAAGTGAAACATATATCAGGAAGTCTTGTCAAAGTTGGAAATTATCACAAATGTGTGGGAGTCAGAGGCTAGGTAAGACAGAAAATGGAACAGTGTGCTAACAATTGTCGAGGGTACTAATGCCAACTTAGAACTGAGCATTAAATAGAGGTAAAAGGATACACATGACAACCCTTTAATGTATGTTCTGCAATCCATAGTCTCGAGGGGAAGGAAAAGAGAAAGAGAGAGAAAGGGAAAGAAATAAAGAACCTGCCATGGAGGAGGGCTGGGGGAGGGAGAGGGAACCAGGGACGTTGGTGGTCGGAGATGGGCATGGTGGAGGGGATGGGTGCTGGAACACTGTATGACCAAAACTCAAATATGAACTTTTTAATTGTATATCTTTGTAATTGTAAAAATAAAAAATTAAAAAAAAGAAATATTTCTGTTTAAATTGAACCTCCTAGTGTCTTTTTGATTTTTGGGGTTAAGATTCTTGGGGTTAAGATTCTTGGGGTTTGAGTTAAAGACTGCTTGCTCTTTATTCAGCTGCTAGTAATTTCTTGATTCTCTGCTCACTTTGGTCACTCATAATTATAGCAGGTGTGTGGTGTATTTCATTTGTTAAATGTTAATGCTGATTTAAAGCATTTATTGGATTGCAGTCTTGCGTTGAGAACACCAACTTACATGAAATAAATTTGTGTCTCTATATACTAAATACTGCAAATTCTAGTGAGCCATATTGTAACTAACAGTGTTTCGACTGTAATTGCTTGCATTTTTGCACAGGAGTGCATTATTTAGGAGCTGTTCTGCATAGCCACATTTCAGACTAGGAGGGAATGGCAGTGATGCACTATAGGCTTTCTTGCAACAGCTGTCACAGTTGGCAAAGGTATTGCTTGAGAAACATTGCATTAAATTGGCCCAGTGGACACAATTAATTCTGAGAAAGAAGAGCTGTTTTCATAGTAGGCTCACTTGGCATAGTTAGGCAGTTAGTTGGTATGAATATGTGCCACAATTACAGGGCATGGTGGGTAAAACTGCTTCTGTTGGGAAGTCTTTCGGATTGTGTAGTGGGAACAGATGGCTAAAAAATACTTAATCTTCTAGTACTTGCCATACTAATAATAAAAATGTTTTTTTTAGAAGAAGTCAAAAAAGATTTTAAATAAATTTGGGAACCAAACTGAATACCAATGGGAAAATTTAGCCAAATCTGGTGGAGAAGAAAGAAAGTTACGGTGAATAAAATGACAGCAACAAAAAACCTCAGCATTTGGGATTTGGCTTAGCGATAGAGTACATCATTGGATGTATAAGACCCTGGTTTTGATCCTTGGTTCTGTTCTTAAAATCTTTTTATTGCATCTAGAGGTTGCTAATAAAACCTCACTGCTGAAAAATACTGTTACATAAATATGTAAAAAGTGTTCACCTTGATGAACTTCCCATCTGGACCCACCTATTTTATTTGCTTAAGTAAAAATAAGATATATTAAAAAATTCCTACCTGTGAAAATATTTGACTTTCAAATATGAGTTATATATATGTATATATGTGTGTATATATATACATATATACAGGCTCACATATATACATATATACATATATATGGGTATAAAACTCGTGAAATCAGGATTTGGCAGTTTTGTGACTTGTTTAAATGTGTGTTCTTAGGATAGTCTTCTGTCTAAGAGTAAGATCTGTTAAGATTTCACAGATGTATATAAAGTTAAATCAGTTAATTAAAAATCTAAGATCAGAATTTTTTTAACTTCAGAGTTTCAAAAATGCAAATTACTAAAGAATATATAGAAAGTTCTCTGCTGAGAGCTTTATCATACCTAGAGAAATGATCCTCAGGTCAGCCTGCCTGACTGCATTTGACTGTACAGTATACTTGCTGTTCGGCTCGGCAAGTTATTTCTCTTCTAGGTTCTTCATTTGAAAAATGGAAATAATGATTTATGTCATAGATGGGGTGCAATTTAAGTGAAATAGCAAAGTTTTTGGTGTAATTTCTGACTTACAGTGAATACAGTCTGTTGCAGGACTCCTCTAAGAGCCTTTGCATCTGCTCTGGATTGTCTCCTGCAAATCACTTCATAGATAAGGGGGTGGTCTAAATGTGGCAGTTATCTGACCATGTATTCTGTACTAGCTGGTGTAAATATTCTCTCATGCTACCACAATCATTGTGGGACTAGCTAGATCTTACCAGCATATTTGCCTGGCCATGTTGGATCTCTAAGTAATTAGACCAGAGAGAAATGCTGTTTGCCTCCAAGCAAGCAGCATGGCCCCCTGATAACTCAAAGGCAACTAAAATACAAAAATACCGTGAAGTAGACGAGACTTGTGAAGGCTTGGAGAAATATTTAACTGGCATTATTATTAGTCTTTGGTACAGAGACATGCCATCTCAGAAACCCCCTTCTCTACCCTATAAAGGTTTTTCCAGGCAGATCTTGGCTCAAAACATTAGCATATAATAGAGCCTAGGTGAGGTGCTGGGAGAAATTACCTAAGGGTATTTGACCCTTCCTGCTTCTAATAATAGTGGGAGGTCTAAGTTGCAGGGGTATAAAACCAGCCTGCTTCCTCTCTTGCTCTCTCTTTTTGGGCTCTCTCTTTGTGAGCTCACGCCCTTCTTGGGAGTCTTGTCTTCTCCTTTTACAGGGCCTTAACACATGGTGGCCGCCATCTTGGCCTACACGTGTCTGGGGTTCTAGCTGGGAATCCTAAGCACAGGATTTTTCCTATTGCTGTCTTGTATGCCTGAACCTGTGATAAGTAAAGCCTTTTAAAACTGCATCGGATTCCTGAGTCTTCATCCATTCCCTGCCGGTTTTGGAGGTAGAAGGGAACTCACTTCCCAGCACTGTCGGGGACCCTGGCGGCGTTCCCCGACAACAGTCAATAAATGTTTTTGAATTTGGCAGGGGTTGATGCTATACATATCCAGTGGTGCTCAGGGTGCGTTTCTGGTTCTGTGTTCAGAAGTGACCTCAGGTGGTGCAGGGCAGGGTCCAGCAGGACCATGGATCAAATAGGAATGAAGTACATCAA
>JAJIBD010010965.1:0-62343 GCA_021461705.1 Cryptotis parvus
GTCAATACACATAAAAATGAGCGCAGTCATGATTTTTAAAGATAAATGTGGAATTCACTTATTCTGCCTGATCAATATATGAATACAGTGACTTTAGAGAGGAGGGCAGATGTGCAGAGTAAAAGGAAATAGTATTCTGAAAGTGAATACAGAAGGGAGTGTCAAGTTCTGCTTGATTTAAGAGCTGAGAAAAAAGATTGGTCTGATTTTCTTCAGGATGAACTCTTAGTCTATTCTCATTTCACAAGAGAACAGCATATCTTTGAAAATGAATGTATCTTCAGATTTTAATGTCATATCCATGGAAGTCATTGGAAGGTATTGTTGTGACCTTCCTCTGCACCAGAGGATTTCATGATGTATGTTCTGTTGATGAAAATTCAGAAGATCAGGGGAGCTGGTGAAATATAGCTAAGTGATTTGGAGAGTAAATATTAGGTTCAGTGCCTGATTGCCTCGTATTTTAAATATTTCAATGCTTTCTGCATGACTGGATAGGAGTAAAGTACTTACTATTTAGCAACTTCAGCCACAAAAACACCTTAATAGCATCATTCAAAATATGTACTGTCCTCTTTAGAGTAATGGGCTTTTGATGATAGTAATCAAAGAATGCTGCTTTTGTAGATTGGAGTCATAACCATGTTGAGAAATGATGACTATTAAGGACATTTCTTTTCAATAATTGTGTACTTTACTCAATCCCTTTCTCTGATTTAAGATCAGTGACAATGGGGTTGGAAGGGATAGGATTGCTTTTCCCCCACAGAATGTGGTATAACATTAGGAAGGCATATCTTGTGACAGAAATATGCAAAGAACGTGAGCTTTGAAGAGTAAGATGTACTCAGAAAAGAAACAGCAGGCAAAATTAGAGATTAGAAAAAGTGATGTTGAATACTAATAGAAGCTAAAATTCAGACACAGTTGTAAACTTGAAAAATGAGAATCAGGTGAGAGTTTGATCAACTGAGGAATAATCCATGATTCTAGGATAAAAGTAGGATTCTTCCTTACATTTTGTCTTTAGTTCTTTAATCATCTCTGAAGGAGTCTAGAGTAAGATCACTGATAAACAGGTATAGAAAAACATGGAAAATGGTTCTATTTCTCTGACTCATTCTCCGTCTTTTGTGTTGTCTCTTTTTGGGTTACATCCAGTGCTCAGGAATTACTCCTGGCTCTGCATTCAGGGACCACTCACTAGTGGCAGTGCTTGAGGAACTGTGTGTAGTGTCAGATTGAATTAAGGTCAGCTGAATGCAAGGCAAGCAGTCTACCCTCTGTACTATCACTCTGTCGCTTCACTCTCAGTCATATGATAAGCACCTAAGTAATGAATTATGTCCACGAGAACTGAACAATCAAGGTTCAGATCAGTTATTATTTAACAATTGTTTTAATTAGATATGCTAAAAATTTGTTTGCCATATAATGCCATATGTTTTATTAGAAAATCAATGTTATAATATGAGGCAAAAAATATTAGAAAGTTATTGTTCTATCCATCAAGGCTAATTATTTAACAACAAAGGAATGACTAAAAGACAACAAAATGATAACACTCTTCTCAAAATAGTGTTGATAAAACTGATAGCCACGTCCAAAGGACTAAAACTGTGAGACTAAACAGCATTCTGAGAAAGAACATGGGAAAACACTGAATTTCCACATTTAATTTTTGCAATTACTGTTGAAATGCAAGATTTTATTTCTAATGAGCACAGATGCAAATTACCTCCTGGACTTCTATCTACTGTATTTATCACTAAACATTTTTATAGCTTATAATTGGGATCATGACATTTGTCTAACAGTATTTCTACTGCTGAAGTTAATAGCATCAGAGATGGAGGTGTAAGATAATGAAGGAAGAATAAAAGTGACAAAACAGTGGAAACTTTAATAGATACAAGTTAGGTAGGCAAGTATGGGGTTTCTTTGTGGCCCTAAATGTGTCTGGGTGGGAGAAATCTCCATTTAAAGGTCACATATGTGTGTTTGGGAAAGGAGACTAAGTTTCAATTAATATCTCCAAGTTTTTATTTGTCAGCTAGTTATGATGATTTTAAGAATTTAGAAGAAAAACCTCAACCTTGAAAACAGCCTATGTATTGCATCAGTGTCTTAATCCATGTTTACTTGGTTTTACTTACTTGTCATTCAATATTAATATGAATTCTTTTTTAAATTAGCAATAGTGTTTATGGTAATTTTATCATGCAAAATAATTTTGAAGGAAGTAGATACTTTTTCAAGGACTTTATTCCTTAGATACTACCTACGTGACTTCTGAGCGCATGTTTGCTGAAGTCTGAGCAAGGAAGTCTATCAACACTCACTCCTCTCGCTGGCTAAAGCAGAGATCTTCGCTCACATAGTACCTTGAGCTGTGTTTGTCTCTCTTTGTTTTTCCTTTCTGCTCTTGTTCTTCACTTCTCACAATTCTTTTTTCAGTTACCATCTGTTCAAGCAACTGAAGTCTTCCAGTTGTATGCTGAAAGCGAAAGCAAGGGAAATTACTAAGCATATCACTATAGAAATAGAAATATTCCCATTTTCCTATGATCTTTTTTTTTTCTAAATCCATCTATACTGTTCTGTTGAGCCTTCTGGTTAATAATCAAGAAGCCTCACTCAAGAGATAGTATCAGGATTAAGGATCTTGCCTTATAAGCAGTTGACTGTGTTTTGATCCCTTGCACTACATATAATCTTTCTTGAACAATTTAAGTTCATGTATAAATGTGTAAATCAGGCTAAAGCCTTAAATAAATAATTTAAATTCTCACTTCCCTAATTAAAAACAAAATTATATTTGAAAAAAGGTTCGTGCTTGATGCATTAAAAGCCCAAAAGAATAAAGTAGAGATTGAAAAAATGTGTACAATGAATAGACAAAAAGTTGCAAAGAAAAAAACATGATTCTATATTGAAGAAGATTTTCTAAGTTACTAGCAGAGATATTGGGTTAAGCAATACCATTTCTAACGTACTAGGATACAGAAATAAAATGTTTGGCAATATCAAATCTTAGTTTGTGCTAAATTGAAACTCCATATGCTGCTGTAGAAGAATAAATTGACCCAGGGAAATTGAATGGCAATTTTGAAAGCTATAAAATACAATGTACAGCTGTCATATGATCCAACAATTATTTGAGATGCTTTTCATAGAAAAGTATTCATACATATATATGCATATATATATATATATTTATATTTACATACTGAATCTGAAATAGAATTTTTATTAAAACAAAAACAAAAACAGATTTTTAAGAAGGATATGCTGAAATGACAAGCTTGAACTTTGGAATATTATGTAGTATTTTTTTATAAGTTTGAAATAAAAATATTTTGCTTTTTACAGGAGTATACAGGTTGAATACCACACATATTTTTATGTATGTATGTGTGTAAAATATATGTTAATGCATTATAAATTATTGGGGACTTAGCAATCAATTAGTAGTACTAATATATTTGATGCATTTTTAAAATTTAATTATCATTATGAATTTTATTTTGGGAGTAGCCTTGTGTTAATAATAGATGATTCAATTAAATTCTTTTAAACCTTTATCCATTCTAAAAGAGGATGTAAATCATGGAGAGTATTTGCAACATGCCCTTGAGTAAACAAGTTATTCTGTTAGTCAAATTTAATTTTTAGAAATATTTTATTTGTAATGAATTACTTCTGATTACCTAAGCATATGAAATAGTCTTTATAAAGATATTATATGTTTATATAAAATTATTGCTGTTTATCTGAAATAAATAACATTTATAGGAGTTGTAGACCTCTTTTATTACATTTGCCTGATGATTGACTTTTTTTACTTCTTTTCTTTCTTTTTTGATTTACAACACTTTTAATAGCAGAGTTTAGGAAATTCAATGCTCTAGCTCCAAACCCAATTGTTCCAATGGATTAAATTAACATTAGAATATATTCTCAACATAAATACATCTTATATTTAAAATATAAGTGATTCTACGTCTTCGCATTGATCCCCTTAAAAACATTAATTCAAAAGATATACCAACAATTATGTTTAATGCTGTGTAGAATATAGAAACATCGCAAATGTCCATGACAGATTAATGAATACAGAAATATCAATATGTATCTAATGATGAAGCATTATGAAGCTGCAAGAAAAGGTGAAATCAGATAGTTTGCTGAAACCTGGATAGAATGACAGAACTGGAGGGTATCCTGTCTCATGAAGTAAATTAATGAGAGAAAGACAAATATTGAATCTTCTCACTTATTTTGTGGCAGAGGGTTAATAAGACAGGTACTGGCAGGAATCAGTGGTGGCAAGCCTTCAGTTGTGGACTCTAGAAATGAGAATGCCGAGGAAGAATAAGGGAAGGGAGGGACGAGAAGGTGAACCAGCAATAATCATAGATCAAGAGTCTTAGAATTTTGGGGCCGGAGCAATAGCACAGCGGGTAGGGCATTAGCCTTTCATGCAGCCAATCCGGGTTCAATCCCGGCATCGATATGGTACCCCAAGCACTGCCAGGAGTAATTCCTGAGTGCAGAGCCAGGTATAATCCCTGAGCAACACTGGGCGTGGCCCAAAAAGCCAAAAAAAAAAGGCTTGGAGTTTTTACTGGTTTAGGGATGAGGTATCTATGTAGATCAAATGATAAGAGCTAACACTATAGTAAACGTGTGACCCAAATTATAAAAATAAAATTATTAGAAAGGCATAGGGGTGGGGAGAGGAAGGGAACCTTGGGTCACTGGTAGAGAGACACTAACTAGAGACACAGGTTATTTTTGGGCTATAGTAAAAGGAAAACCTTTTCTACTGAAATTTTTAATAATAGCCCTTAAATACTTTACATAAATTATTTTATTTAAAACAAAAAATACAGAAATTCTAAAAAGCATCTCATGTATTATAATTTGTTTTGAGGTTATATAATTTTTCCTTTGTTATTTTATAATCCTAGTGATCAGTTGATAAGCACTTCTGAAACATACTTCCAAATTGGAACTGTATGACACGTGGCTGATAACATGCATTCTGGCATCAAATGCTTAGAACTTACTTGTGACTCTGACCTAAGGGAGCACTCCTTGTCCCTAGGGGACCACATGGGGTACCTAAATGACGTGCAGGACAAGTATCCTATCCACTATACTGTCTCTTTTCCAAGACAGATGTTCCCATATGTGTGTGCAGACATATTTTCAGTGCAAAGAGCAGATGCCCTAACTCACGGACTCCACAGTGAGGTATGTTGTATCAAAGTGAGACAACGACAGCGGGATCAAATTCAGTTCTCTTTTCCCATGTATGGGATGTCGTGTTTCAAGTTTAGGAATGAATCTGTGAATAAGCCTTCCTTTTTCTCAGCTCTCCACAACCCCCTACATCCATTGTTACAAATCCACTCACTGATCTTTTATTTTTTTGTTTCCTTGTGTTGGGGCCATACCCAACAGGTCCTCAGGCTTAGTACTCAGGCTTAGTTCTGGTACTTAGGTACCAGGTACTCAGGCTTAGTCCTGGCTCTGTGCTCATGGATCATAATTAGTACAGTGATCTGCTTTAGTGATGAAGGGTTCCCTAGACATACTCCAGTGACCTAAGCTTCAGTGCCTGGGCCTGCAAATGTGCAGCTGCTCACGACCTGTGATTCCTGCAGGAAGACCCTCAGGTGTGGAGTGGAGTAGCCAGTGTGCCCTGCTTGTGATCTAGGCTGAGGTCACACCTTGCATGTTCCCCAATCCTGCTGTTTTCTCACAGTTCCCCCCCTTTCTACCTTTAAAGGAAACAATGAAACTTTAATCATGTCTTCTCATATAATCCTAAAAGTGTTCATTCAATATATACATGTGCTCATTTTATTCCAAAGACTATATTTCAGTTTAATAATTGGTCACACGAAAGTGTTATGATCTTCATCCTACTAATACTTAACTGAATATAAAACAAGAGAGAAATCTACAGAGGTCTCTGTAAAAAAGAAAAGAAATCTATAGAGGTCTCTTCTGAACTATGACACCTAATCCAATCAGAATTTCCCTCACTCCTCCAAAGCAGCTTAGGCATAGTATCTGTCTAAATTGCTTTCCCGACCAAGTGCACAGGTGGGCCAATACATTTTACAAATAAGAATCTAATACCAGAGAAAGATGATTAGCTTCCAACGTCTGTGTGCATGGAAGCCTATGATTTTTCCAAATTGCAGCTACATGCTTCTAAGAACCCAGTTTCTGAAAGTTATGTTGTTATAGAATGACGCGACAGTCATAGGCAGCCTGTGAAGCAGCTATTTTTCATGGGAAATGGTATTTTCAGCTTTATTAATAACTACTCTCTGCACAGTTGATCAGTTTGTGTAGGTACTTGATTCGTTTTGGTCATCTGCACAGTCATAGAAACTATATGCACCCGCCCCCACACCGACCTCTCCCTGCCTTGCCTCCACATCATATTCTATTGCAGCTGAAAAAGAACAACCATGAGCTTGTACAGTGTGTTGTCAAACACTGGATTCAGCTCCAGGGTGGCATTGAATTGCTTGAGTTGCTTTAATTGTTGAAAGGCTTCATAATCTACCCGTGTAGGAGACTTGAAGGAACAAGGGCTATGTGGAACTAGACACAAGATGTCTAGTCCTTCTTAAAAACAAAATGATACTTCTCCTTAACTTTCGATAATTTTTAAATGCCTAGTATTCTATTTATTTTAAACCATTGGATCATTTAAATCTGAGTCTGAATTTTATATTTAAAGTGTCATAGAAAAGTATGCTTGTTTGAATAAAACATTGCCTAATTAGTCAACCTTTGATTTTTTCAAAAGCAGTGCATTGAAGAGTTACTCTAATTTTGCTTCCTGGTTTTATAATATTTTAAAAAATTTATTACCAGAATATTGTGCTAGGAAATTTGATCATTTTTTATTATTATTGTTGCATAACTGAAATGTTTGCTCAATGCTACCAACTTTCCAATCTAGTTAGGTATATCAGATATATGATTTCTGGTCTTTTAACTTTTTTTTTTCTTTTTGGGTGACACCCGGCGATACTCAGGGGTTACTCTTGGCTCTTTGCTCAGGAATTACTTCCCCGCGGTGCTTGGAGCACCACATGGGATGCCGGGGATCAAACCAGTGTCAGCCGTGTGCAAGGCAAGTATCCTACCTGCTGTGCTATTGCTCTGACCCCCTTAACTTTTAATATATTTAAAATTTCAGATATTTCTTCTCAGTCTTCTCATTCATATTTTATAAATTTAATTGGGAGAAAAGCAAAGAAGAATAAAAACTAAACCAACAAAGAATTTCATTTTCCTCTTTCAAAAACTTTTTCTTCTGTCTCCTCTCTAAACACTGGGTTCAAAAGTATTTTTATCAATATCAATTTAACAATAACATTTTGATTTCAAAAAACAATGTAGCTTTTCTTTCTCACTAACCTCTCCCTCAAGGTGGAGCACTTCACAATAGAAATCATCACGGTCCAGTAATTCTTAAATCTCATAACGCCACATATTCACAACTGCCTAGAGAGCCCTATATTTCAATTAACTCAAAAATCAGGCTCTCTTGATTTTCTTTGCACATACGTATGCAATGTGCACAGACACATTATATGATAATGTGTTTTTACCTGGAGGTCACTGTTCCAGGTAAACTCTTTATAAATACACTTTTTTGGTAAACTCTCTTATAAATAAAACTATGCTGCATGCAAAAGTAGTTTTGTATGTGTTAGATTTCTTTTTTAACTAGTTTCCTAGACAAGAATATTTTTTACATCCATGAGTTATTCATTGCTTCTTTTTTTTAAACAAATGGCTTCTTTAGGGTGAAAACTGGTGCCTTAAAGTTTTCATAATTCTTTCATTTCAACTAAAGAATATTACTCCTTTATCCAAAGTCATTTTCAAATCTGAAATATTCTCGAGAAACTCTGCTGTCAGACTTCCTTTCTCCTGTCACTACTAAAGACTTAGAGAATACGGACAAGATACCTGTAGATGTCTGTGACCTAGATTTCATGCTAATTTCATTACCTCGGCCTTAGCTTCCAGCGCTCACTCTCATTTCAAAAAGCTCTTGCTCCCAAATCTTAGATGAGGGTATCATCAAATGTGGATTTAAGTTTTGATACTGTATTTACAAACTTCAAACAACACACTGGACTGCATCTCTCACTTTGTTCTGTTTTATGATAAAACATATACTGTATCCTAGGAAATGTTTGCCATTAATAACTTAAATTCAGAATACAATTGCCTTTGTGTAAAGCCTTAAGCAATCTGTAAATTTGTATCCAGTGCAAAAAGAGGAAGTCTCAGTCTACCCTTGCCAACTGCTGTGAGCAGTCCTGTTTTCCACTTCCCCTCCTACTTTTTTGACTTACCAGATGTTCCTGAGCTTTTTCTGATATCAAAGAATTACCAGTTGTTCATCATAAAATGCTGTTCCAGAGCTTAGGCTCACTAGGAGGCTAGATAATGGGAAACACCTAAGACAGTAGCCACACTAAGGCCTGTTACATCCTTGCATCCTCTGTAACAATTGCCAAGGGCCCAATTTCCATTGAAAAGGGTCTATAGGAAAACCCTTATCTTTGCTTCTCTGCATTCCCTGTAACACAAAGACCAGGTTTTCCTATGAGGGCAACCCAAAAAGAGTCATAGTTAATTTAATTAGTGATAGTTAACTATACTATGTTCCTTCCCACTTCTGGAACTTCATTCTTTTCTACTTTCCAATAAAATTTTCTACTTTATAATGCTGAGTCTTTACTATTCAATATTTTCATATTGGAAATTATTAAGAACCTGGGAATTGCCCATGAACAGTGACCTGCTGCTGTAACCTTTGCCTCACCTGCATCAGTAATTTAAAATGAATTGGATATATTCATAACCAACATATTAACATTTGAGTATTTCTTTCAAATATCTTTTAAAAAATTAGAAAATTCTAGTAAATCTTTATGTAGCAGATATTTATTTATCTCCTTTATATTTGGTGACCTAGTGCATCGAGAGCCAGAATTTACAGAAATTGTATATCAATTTATTTTTCTACAGTTTAAAACTAAATATAAAGAAAGCAATAATTAGAAATAGAAAACAGCAATAAATATATTTGCAATAATCTATTTGGATTCTTTACACATTTTTATATTTTCTGTGTTTTATTGGATTATTTTTTAAATTAATAAAATTTACAAGAATGTTTTCAAAAGTATACTATCCAGCAGTTAACACTATTTCATCCATCTACTTGATTACTAGGTAAAAAAGAAATAATAATGGATAAAATGATATTACTGCTATAGAGAGAGCCTCAGGCATAGGTGATATAAATCTAATACATACTTAGAGAAAACTTTGTAATAATCCTAAATACCTACTGATTGAATAACTGCATCTGAATCAAGAGGATGATTATAGTTAAATATATATTCTAAAATTTGCCTCAAATCTATTGAATACAACTGCCAGGCAGGTGTCTGCTTTAGTCACTGCTAATGTTAATTAGTTTTCTGCATGACAAATTATTCCAAAAAATGAGTTACTCATAACAACACATTTTATGATCTTTCATAGTTGCAAAGAATTAGGAATTAAGAAACAGCTTGCCTGAGTGGTTTAGGATATCTCAAACAGAGCCAAGATATTAAATGAGAATTTTGTCTGAAAATAAGGTTAAGACCTTTGAGTCCACTTTACACATATCTGATTAACAAGGCTGGTTATGGAAAGCCTCTGTCTTCTGGTTACTTACAAGGAAGTTAAGACTTTTGCATCACACTGCCCTTCAAACAATGGTGCTTACTATTCTCCTGGGTTGAAAACTTAGATACTCCAGGGGGCAAGTCATTTTGCAGAGAGCAAAAAGGAAGCAAGAGACCTTGTCTCCAAGTTACCAGCCAGTACTCCAACTCTGCTCTCCAGAGAGGGTTGTAGAGTCCTGTTCATATTCAAAGAGAGGGAATTTAGGTTCAACTCTTGAATACAGGAATCTTAACAAATGTATGCATTACTTTAAAATCACCTCAGGGACTGCAACATCAACTCTTCTCCTCCCAATTCTCTTCCTGATTGCACACTAATAGGATATTCCTCCCCTGAGGCTGAAACTTGCTGGAGGGCTTCTGAATAGTAGTTACTCATCTCTGATTTAAGACCTCACCTTTTAAGAAACAAGAACTCATTTTATATTGGGGCTTATTTGCTCTTTAAACACTTTTACTTACATGATTTATTTTCCTTTGCACTGAGTTAATGTCTATACTGGTTAATCTCCTTATGACATTTTAACTTTATTTTCTCTACAATGAATTGATTTCTTATATCTGTAAGAAAATGTGTTGTATCATATTCTCTAATATTGACAGTATAGTTCTAAAGTCTTTCTCCTTGGAAAATATCATAAAAAGCAAGAATTGAGAAATGTGGGATTATTGAGAAACTACTCAAAAAAAGTGGCATCAGCAAAAAATCCATAAAAAACAATGTAGAAATTTGGGTGAATGGAATATTGAAGAAAAATTAGATTTAGTATAAAAATGAAAGACAACATATTCAAATTATTTTGTTAGCAAAATTAAATTTTATTTATCTTCTCCATTATTTCATATATATGAAAATTGGTGCTAGATTGTAGAGAGTTCACAGAGGGCAAACCGTTGTCGTCCTTCTTCTGTTTGATAAAGCATTATTTATTCAGGAAAATGTGCAATAACTACACTATTCCATAGTTGTATAAAGACATTAAAAAAACCTTTGCATAAAAATAGCCCTGCTGCCTTCTTCAGGAAAGACGAGGCAGTAGGGATATTACTTGTAAAATTTCCTCAAATTTTGGAGTAATGCAAAGAAGCACGTTTGACAGTCAGGGTGTCTATAAGAAAGATATATTGTATCTGGAAACCAATGTTTCTGAGTGGAGGAATGTTGAGACAATCCATGGGGCCCTACTTGCTACTATCAGAGAAAAGATAGATCCAGAAAATCAGAACAGTGCAGCAATATTTGACCAGTAAGTATCACAATGTGTAACACATCCCAAAACATCTTATGAATCCAAGCAAAGCTCTGAACATAACATCTTCCATTGGAGACTGGGAAGGAAGAATGCTCAGAACTGTTTCATGTCACAATTCCAGGGAGAAACCATCCAGGTGAAGACATCTCCTGGAATCAAAGACAGTTATCTATGTCTATTTCCTTTCATTATGGTGTTAGTTTCCTTTTCGACAACAGGACGCCCCCCAAAGACAACGGTCCTGTTTCCTAATTTATATTCATTGCTCCTATAGACGACGAGAAAGGAGGAGCATTCAAGATTCCCTAGTCCCCACACACTGCTATAGAATCACCATATCTTGGGGATTTCTGATTTCTTAAAAAATTGGAAGTTAGGAGAAACTTTTTTTTTTGTAACTGTGATAGTACTCATGCCCCCTTGAGGTGTTGCTGGGTTGCTGGTGTGGCTGCGGTGCCCGGCTGCATAGGCAGGTGTCAGACAGGAGACAGGCTTGTCTACATCCATGGCTTTGCCCTGTGGACCCTGGATGGTTGATGGTCTGACATAGAAAAGACTCTGCCCCCTGGAGTGAACCCAGAGCCACGGCAGAGCCTGGCAAGCTACCTGTGGTGTATTCGATATACCAAAAACAGTAACAATAATGGACCTCATTCCCAACAAATGGAGACGCCACTGGCACTCACTTAAGCAAATCAATGAACAATGGAAAGACAAGTGACAGTGACAAGTGAACTTACTGTCCAAATAATTTACCATGTGCAAATACCCCAGTCACCAGAAAACCCAGAAGCCACCACCCAAGCAGGCAGATAAATGTCCCAGTGTCACAGCTCCAAGAGAACTATATACTGCCCAGTCTTCCGGAGAGACTGGACCAGGCTGAACTCTGAGGCCTTCACAGTATGGAATCAGTTAGATTCCCCCTCTCTGCCCCTGAAGGCTCAGCAGACCACAGCCATACCTGACACCCTCTGACTTAGAAATATCACAGCTCCACAAGGAAACCTCATTCAACTGCCAAGGCACAAAATTGCTTGAGATCTATAGATTACAGACTCTGTGACCATATATATAACAACTTAAAGTTTTGTAGGATTGTCAACCCACCAGGAGCAGAGCAAATATGATTGGGACGTTGTCCAGAAGACAAACTCAATGGCCTAAGTGATAATAACACCAACCAGCACAGTAGATCCTCAGAAAATCACTTTAGTAACATCATTGTAATATATAACAATAATCATAAATGGATTCTTTTTCATTTAAGATATGACAATTGCATTTGCTTTATGTTGAAGTAAACAATATACAACAAGCTTGATTGTGCCTGCGAGGAGGCAGGATGGAGTAGTGGATGGTCAATGGGACACTGGTGGAGAGTAGGGCACACACTGCTGATGGGTCTGGAGTGGGGATAGTTAAAGTCTGAAGCAACTGAATTATGAGCTTCAAGTCTTGTACTGTATTGTATTATATTATTGTATTATATTGTATATAATACAATATAACTGTATTATATGCTTCAAGTCTGAAGCAACTGTATTTTGAGCATCTTGGTAAGCCACAGGGTTATAATAAAAAATCTTTAATTAAAAAATATTTAACATGTGTGAAAATATCAAGACAAAAATATGACTTTCTCTGGCTTTGTTGATTTACCAAGTATGTATTTTGTCTTTAGGGTCGTCTAACTGAGAAATGTACATATGATAATTTACATTTTACCTGTGGGCTGGAGAAATAGTCCAGTGGGTAGGATGCTTTGCCTACACACACCTGACAGTGTTTAATATCAGTCATCCCATATGGTCTCCCAAGCACAGTCAGTGATTCCTAAGCACAGAGTTAACCAGAGCATGCTAGGTTTTTCCCCACCACATCTACACCAGAAAACATTTTTTTCTGAAAAAATTTTCCATGTATTGGAGTCACGATCACGATCACGATCTTCCTGTTAATCATCTATTTGCTAGAGCGGGCACCAGTAATATCTCCATATGTCCTGTCTCATGCCAGTAGAGCAAAGGGCATCGGCTTGCTACAGGAACATAAAGAGCCTCAAACCATTATATTAGGTCATGGGAATGACCTAATATAATTGTTACTGGCACTTGGCATATCATATACAACACGAGCAGCTTGCTAGGCTTGCCGTGCAGGGAGGCATATTCTTTAAACACCTCCAAATAAAGCATTTATTGATGAACCGGGCTGTGATGGGCTGGTCGGTTGGGTGGAGTTCTGAAGAGAGGGAAGTCTGGATGTGGAAAATGGCGGCACCCATGGAGTGGGTGGGGGGGTCGTCTGGCTTGTTGTGAGGTTCTGCCGGGGTGGTGGGCCAAGGCTAGAACACACCATGCCTCCCGACTGCCTCATGAACGGCTGGGCACAGGGGAGAGCAAGGGAACCGCTCTGCCCCATGTCTAAGATTCTCTGGACCAGCATACCTGGGCCGGATTGAGGAAGAAACGGCTGCAGGGTGGGTGTCGATGATCCGGGGTTGTGATGGGCTGGTCGGCTGGGTGGAGTTCTGAAGAGAGGGAAGTCCGGATGTGGAAAATGGCGGCACCCATGGAGTGGGTGGGGGGGTCGTCTGGCTTGTTGTGAGGTTCTGCCGGGGTGGTGGGCCAAGGCTAGAACACACCATGCCTCCCGACTGCCTCATGAACGGCTGGGCACAGGGAGAGCAAGGAACCGCTCTGCCCCATGTCTAAGAGTCTCTGGACCAGCATATCTGGGAAGGATTGAGGAAGAAACGGCTGCAGGGTGGGTGTCGATGATCCGGGCTGTGATGGGCTGGTCGGCTGGGTGGAGTTCTGAAGAGAGGGAAGTCCGGATGTGGAAAATGGCGGCACCCATGGAGTGGGTGGGGGGTCGTCTGGCTTGTTGTGAGGTTCTGCCGGGTGGTGGGCCAAGGCTAGAACACACCATGCCTCCCGACTGCCTCATGAACGGCTGGGCACAGGGAGAGATGTATTGGAGTACTGAGGGTAAATCTCTGTGATGTTCGACACCAATTAATCCCTACTTGAGACCACTTAAGGCAGAAACTGACATAACAGCTATTTTGTATACAATACGACACCAACGGACAAGATACATTACAGGGAATGCTTTATGTGAGCTTAATAATGTTTATCTGAAATTACATATATGAGGTTCACTCCAATTAAAATTACTGGAAACTAAGGTACAAAGTAGGGTGTCAAGTAGATAGTCCAGTCCAGGATCAAATGTCCTGAGCACAACAAGGAGGCAGCCTGAGCACAGAGTCGGGAATGGTCCCAGAACACAGTTGTGTATAATTCAAACCATCCCAAAATTACAACACAATGATATGATAACAAAATAATTATAATAATAATCAAATTTGATAGCGACACATGATAATGCCATCTGGTAAACAAGTCCAAAGTCACCCGAAGTTAGATTTACACTAAAAAATTTGAACCTGAGAAGTCTTATTCCACTGCACAACACTCATTATAGATACTTTGTATTAGGGCTAAAGCTGTAGAGAAACAATCAACACAGTTCCCTGTCCATCAAGTGAGTTACTCCAATTAAGCTCCATGCTCTTATTCATGAGAAAGTTAGAGTTCTCGGCTAGAAAGCATCACCACATAAATGTCAGAGTTGAACTACTGAAAAAAAGTATTGTTAAACATTTTCTTTCTGAAGCACAAATGATACATACTACATGCCTGGAATTCAAAACGGGTCCTGAGACATTGAAATCTTCCACTTGTATTTTTATTTAATTCACATCACATCATGAACTTAAGCTTCTCAAATATCTTTCAATCACTAAATTTCTATTTAATAATTTTCTCATTCATAAAATATTGTATTTTTAAAGTATATATTGTAAACAAACACTGTATTAAGTACTAAGATTAAATAACATTCAACAAACTAACGATCATATTAGATTATGGATTTAATGATAGAGTAATGCCTCGGATTACTTGAAAAATTGGGAATCAACTGGCAAATACAAATTCTGTTCCCATGGAGGATAAAGAGAAAATACGTTACTTGGAGTTTGATTTTTTGATCAGTTAATTTAGGCAGAATGTGTGAATATTATAAATGGTGGATATATCTCTCTACTGATATACATTATAAACTGCTTGAATTATTTTTGAACAAATAAAGGCTTTGAAGGTTTTACATTAATTGTGGTGTAATCAGTTTTATGATTTTGAAAGATGATCATGGTCCATATTGTTTGACAATATATCTTGAAAAGGAAGGAAAATTGATTAAAAGTCACTGAAAGTTTTAAAAATAATCAAGACTCTTAAATCCAAGACACAGTAATTGCAGCTTTATATGTGTTCCTTAGCTAGGGATATTAAACAAATTCTGTCTGTTGAAAATGTGGGGAGATTTTATCTTTTAATCAAAATAAAAACAAAATGAAACACACATACAACTATGAATTATTTTATATTTGAAATCAACCTCTCTATAGATTTTTTCTACAACATATGCTAGCATTTCTTTATATATTTGTACAATATACTCCCATCAGAATTACACTCAGCATATTAAACCAAAACTTTAGAAATACCTTAAATGTCCATATATAGGAACTGAAAAGCATCCTGTGTATAATTGAAAACAATAATAGCCACCACTAGGTGACTCACCCATCAGCCCTGCTCTGATTTCTTGCTAAGTCTGCTCCGAGATGCGCATCACACATGTAAATGAATAGAAACACCAGTCCCTTTGTCTGAACCCTCTGGGAGCCCTCTGGAGGCAGAATGTCTATCACCCTCCCTGCTAAAGCCCAGCAGCCACATACACACTCCACCACCGCATCCAAACCCAGGGCTCAATTCAAGCACTTCATAGATATTCTCTTCAGAAATGCCAAACGGTGAATAATTTCAGGTAGCCCCTTTGCCCAGTGTGCAATAGCCAACACTGTCTCAGAGTGAGGGATGAATAAACTCTTGCCGAGCCCCCATATTTCTAGAATCTTCATTCGACACTCACCTCCTAGAGTCTTGCTTGCTGTGTCAACCCATTGGCCCAGATCATACATCCTGAAGTCTCTGAACTGCATGACATCTTTTATTTCCCCTGTACTTCCAGCAGGAGCACATCAAATTAGATGGCAAAGCAACATAAAAGCCAACTAAACTCAGCAAACAGAAGCAATGAGAGACAAGACCCATCCAGCAACAAACAGTAAATTCTTAGACAAGGACTTAATAACCCCATGATATGATGATTTCACACTAGAGATATATTTTTTGGGCTTATTGATATTAATATAAGGGTTCTGTTATCTAACCACAAAACTCTAGAAATATATTACCAGATGTTGCTTTGTCTACATTAAAATAGATGGGTGCTGGAACACTGTATGACTCAAACCCAAATATGAACATTTTTATAATTGTATATCTCATGTGGTATAATATTTTTTTTTAAATTTTAAAAGGAAAAAAGAAGAAAAATTTTCTCATTCTTTTGCAAAAAAGAATGAGAGAAAAAGATCTATGTGAAAGCTAAAATCAATTATTAAATGTTAGAAGTATAAAAAAGCATAACAGCTAAAAAAATCAGTTTTTTTCTAAATCTTCTGTTCCCTTTCATTAATACACTAGTAAATTATTTAATAAAAAGAAACTTATCTCTATCATTCCTCTGTTTAAACCATCTGAGAACTTACCCTTCCACCTACCTTCATTTATGTTTCTAGCCTTATGCAGAGTTTCACATTTTTCATTCCTGTTTTCAGGTTTCCCAACTCAGCCTAACTATACTCAGGCCTATATTTTGATCAGTTATAAACTAAAACTAAACATTTTATTTTGAAATATCTATTTATACATTTATTGAGAAGCAAGAATTGTGTATGGCTCTTTCCAATATTATAATGTGAATTACACAACACAAACACACACATGGTTTGCAATTACTTGTGCAATTAACAGTGCATAAGTGATGGTACCAATAAGTGATGGAAGTATCCATAGGACTTAGTAGTAGCTCAGGAAGGAGATTCTAAAATAAGATGCAAATCAGCACACACCCTGTGGATGAAGAGGCAGATAGCTGACTAGCCACTGCTCGAGGAGGAGAAGAGAAGTCATGTCCATTGGAAATGCAATCACTGCTCTTCAGGTGTATGCTGACGGTTGATGTCCGTGGGTGAGGATGGTAGCTAGAAAGATGACAACATTCACCAGAATACTATTGAGTATGATTACTGAATAGGAATCTTTGGATCTCCCCCACAACTCCATGGAGGCCGCTGTTTTCCATATCCGGACTTCTTTCTCATCACAACTCCACCCAGCAGACCAGACTATCACAGCCTGGATCATAGACACCCACCCTGCAGCAGTTTTTTTTTTTTTTTCAATCCGGCCCAGGTATGCTGAACCAGAGACTCTCAGACATGGGGCAGAGCTGCTACTTGCTCTCCCTGCACGCAGCCACTCATGAGGCCCAGGAGTCATGGCGGGTTCTAGCCCCTGGCCTGCCACCCCAGCAGAGACTCACAGCAAGCCAGACGACTCCTCCCCCCCAACTCCATGGAGGCCACTGTTTTCCACATCCGGACTTCTTTCTTGTCACAACTCCACCCAGCAGACCAGACTATCACAGCCCAGCTCCCACGGCCACTAGCAGCCGTGTGGTTTATCAATAATTGCTTTATTTAGAGGTGACTACAAGAGTATGCCACCCGCACGGCAAGCCTGGCAAGCTGCTTGTGTCATATTTGATATGCCAAATACCAGTAACATTCATATTAGGTCATTTTCATGACCTAATATAATGGTTTGGGGCTCTTTATGTTCCTGGAGCAAGCGGATGCCTTTGGGTTCTACTAGCATGAGACAGGACATATGGAGATATTACTGGTGCCTGCTCTAGCAAATAGATGAACAATGGGAAGATAGTGATAGTGATAGTGAATATTTGGATAAATAATGTTTTATAACACACCTCTTGTTACTTAAAAATTAATCTAGGGACACTTTCAGAGACTGAATTAGTATGTAAGTAAAGGAGAGATCAGGCATGGTACTTTACTTTTAATACCATAGTTTAATTATTCATGACTAAAACAATAGTATAAGGACAATATAGGCCTTAACTGAAAGAAAAGTTTTAGGTTAAAGTTCCTCATAATATTATTACCCAGATATACCAATTTAAATATACTCCTTCATAACTTTTATTTATTCATTTTGAGGTCACACCCAGTGGTGGTGGTAAGGGTATACTCCTGGCTCTGCACTGAGATCTTATTCTTGGCTGAACCTGTGTAGGCGTTGTGAAGTGTAAGCTCTCTATCCGCTGTACTATCTCTCTATCTCTCTTCCATAATTTCTAGAGTAACAGACAACAAAAGTGCTAAAGGAATAGATATTTGAATATGATTCAAGAATTTATATAAATAACATTAATTTATGTTCTTTCAGGAAATAGAGACATATCCATTTATTTATGCCTATGTTGAATTGTATGATTATATAACTAAAATTTATGTGTTTATACACAGAACATTTTAGTGATATTTTATTTATGACTTGTATACAGTGCCAGAATTCATAAGTATTTGTCAAATTTCTTACTCTTGATTAGACATAATTTTCAGGGGATTGTGGGGCAAAAGTTAAAAAATTTATATTTTCTGAGGATGTAGATCAAAGAAAGAGATTTTATATGGTCTCATTATCCTCTCAAAATTAACAGTATATAATCCTTTATTACCAGGCATATTTCTCAGACTTAAAAAATTGTCTTTCCTGGTCACACCAAACAATGCTCAAGGTTTCCAACTGTCTCACTGCTCAGAGGTCACTCCTTGATACTAGGGGACCATAAATGGTGCTGGGATTCTAATACTGTTTGACTGTGTTCAAGAGAGCAGATTGACCTCTTGTACTATCTTTTTGTTTTTTCAGACATTTTTTCAGAGATCACCAGAGTGGGGACCAGAGAGACTCACAATGCATAGGTACAGTGCAGGTAATGGCACCCCAGATGGGAGTGAAGGGTAACTGGGGAAATGACAATTCTCCCCTTCTTACTCGGTGCAGAGATTAGGAAAGATTAAATAATAACAACCATGGGCACTTTTTCAAGATAGAAACCAAGAAATAAGAACTAGAAGATAATCTTTTGCCTAATACTGTGAATTGTTCAGTCTGCTTTAGAGAATGAAATAATGCACACCTGCTCTCCTAATGACAAACTAATCACCTTTATGACTTAACAATATGAGACAGATACATAAAGGATTTATATGTATGTACCTTTGCCCACTGAGTCAGGTGCATATAAAGGGTTTCCCTAATAAAACAATGTAGTTTATCTCTCTGAAATCCGTGTCCTTTTTGGATCTTCCTAACCCAACTTGTGGTTGATTTCATTACTCATTTTCACAATGGTTTAAGACTGAAATCTTGAGAATAATGCTGCTATGAACATAAAAGTAGGGATGGTGTTTCCGCTGCGTATTTTTGGTTTCCCAGAGTAGATTCCCAGGAGTGGTATGGCTGGGTCAAATGGGAGTTCAATTTCTAGTCTTTGGAGGAATGTCCATATTGTTTTCCAGAGAAGGCTGTACCAGCCGGCATTCCCACCAACAATGGATGAGTGTCCCCTTTTCCCCACATCCACGCCAGCACTTGTTGTTCTTGTTCTTTTGAATATGTGCCAGTCTCTGTGGTGTAAAGTGGTATCTCATTGTTGTTTTTGATTTGCATCTCTCTGATGATTAGTGATGATGAGCATTTTTTCATATGTTTTTTGGCCATTTGAATTTCTTCCCTTGCTGAAGTTTCTGTTCATTTCTTCTCCCCCATTTTTTGATGAGGTTGTTTGTTTTCTTCTTGTAAAGTTCTACCAGTGCCTGATATATCCTGGATATTAATCCCTTATCAGATGAGTATTGGGTGAATATTCTTTCCCATTCTGTGGACTGCTTTTGTATCTTAGTCACTGTTTCTTTTGAGGTGCAGAAGCTTTTTAGTTTCATGTAGTCCCATATATTTATCTTTTCTTAGTTGCTTTGTTAGAGATATTTCATCTTTGAAGATGCCTTTAGCTTCAATGTCATGGAGGGTTTTTCCTATATTTTCTTCAATGTACTTTATGGATTCAAGTCTGATATTCCACAATAGCCAGAATCTGGAAGCAACCCGAGTGCCCGAAAATAGATGACTGGATAAAAAAGCTTTGGTACATCTACACAATGGAATACTATGCAGCTGTTAGGAAAAATGAAGTTATAAAATTTGCCTACAAATGGATGGACATGGAGAAGATTATGTTGAGCGAAATTAGCCAGGAAGGAGAGAGACAGTTACAGAATGACTGCATTTATCTGCATAACATAAATATATTAGCATATTATGATACCAATATCCAAGGTCAAGTGAAACATACATCAGGAGGTCCTGTCAAAGGTGGAAATTATCACAAACGTGTGGGAGTCAGAGGCTAGGTAAGACAGAAAATGGAACAGTGTGCTAACAATTGTGAGGGTACTAATGCCAACCTAGAACTGAGCATTAAATAGAGGCAAAAGGATACAAATGACAACTCTTTAATGTATGTTCTGTAATCCATAGTCTGGAGAGGAAGGAAAAGAGAAAGATAGAGAAATGGAAAGAAATAAAGAACCTGCCATGGAGGAGAGGGCTGGGGGGAGGGAGGGAACCGGGGGCGTTGGTGGTGGGAGATGGGCACTGGTGGTGGGATGGGTGCTGCTACACTGTATGACCAAAACCCAAATATGAACTTTTTAATTGTATATCTTTGTAATTGTAAAAATAAAAAAAATTAAAATAAGAAAAAAAGACTGAAATCTTGAATTCATCCTTAATTTGAAGAGTAGAATCTGATTATAGACACACACACACACACACACACACACACACACACACACACACACACACACCATGTACTTGCCTGTTCCACTTCTTCTTACATATGCTGGAAAAGTTGTTTTACAATAAAAATAAACAGTGCTACATGATCTTCCTAATTACATTTATTAAAATGAAAATTAAGAAAAAAAATAATTAAGAAAAATTGGGAGTGAAGATAGATGGTCGGCAACTACACCTCCTCCGCTTCGCTGATGACATCATTCTAATAACACCAAACATTAGCCAAGCGGCACAAATGTTGGCTAACCTCGACCAAGAATTTGGAAAGATAGGTCTACAGCTGAATCTAAAGAAAACTATGTTTATGAAAAATAAACTAGTTCCAGAGGCCCCATTCACTCTCAATGGAACAAACATCTCTGAATGCAGCAGTTATGTGTACCGAGGTCGAGAAGTTAACATGATGAACGACCTAAAACCTGAGCTGCGCAGGGAGGAAGAGAGCAGCATGGAATGCCTTCAAAGGCATCGAAGAAATAGCTAAAAGGACAAAGAACCTCCGACTCGGGCACATCTCTTTGACGCCACCATTCTCCCTGCATTAACATACGCCTCAGAGATCTGGGCCCTAAGAAAACAGGATGAGAATGCTATTCGAGTCTCCCAGAGAGGAATCGAAAGAGGTATGCTTGGAATATCAAGCCTCACTCAAGTGACCTCCATCACTATTCCAGAATCAGGGATGCTGTCTTGTGTGCCAAGGCATCGAAAATCAGATGGGCTGGACATGTAATGCTATTTGGAGATGACCGCTGGACTAGAGCTGTTACCGACTGGATCCCACGGGATGTCAGATCACGTGGTCTTCCACCCTCAATATGGTCAGACTTCCTTGTCAAGACCTGAGAAACGGTTTGAGGCTCTTCATATTCCTGAATCAACCAGATGCCATTGGGCTACATTGGCACGTGATAGGGTCCAATGGAAATGTTACTGGCTCCCGCTCAAGCAAATCGATGAATAACGGGATTCAAGTGATCAAATGATCAAGAAAATAGAAACAAAACAATTTTCTGACATATAATAAACAGTTCAAGATAAGAAAATACTTAAATATGATAATTATTCAAAAGAAGCAAAATCAATTAATATAAATTATAGACACACACACACACACACACCATGTACTTGCCTGTTCCACTTCTTCTTACATATGCTGGAAAAGTTGTTTTACAATAAAAATAAACAGTGCTACATGATCTTCCTAATTACATTTATTAAAATGAAAATTAAGAAAAAAATAATTAAGAAAAATTGGGAGTGAAGATAGATGGTCGGCAACTACACCTCCTCCCCCGCTGATGACATCATTCTAATAACACCAAACATTAGCCAAGCGGCACAAATGTTATGAGAAGAAGAAAACTTGAAAGGTTAAAAAGGAAGAGTAGAGTTACAAATAACAAATAATTATACAACTGAAATGCCAATACATATAAGTATAAGAATATTGTAAAAGAAATAGATAAAGCAAGGAGCAATGATTTCTAAAAATTTTTAAAAAATCAAAAAGACAACCTAACAAATTGAAAAAAATGCTTGAATGCTATAGGAAAGCTTCCTGGTGATAAAATTTGAAGAAAATTTTAACTACATACTTTACCTACATTAAAGGTCACTTAAGATATTTCAGAACTTAAACTCAGATAAATCAAAACTAAGATATACATTTGTTAAAGGAAAGTTTAATCAGAGTTTTCAATAGTGTTTTGAGATATACAATCACTTGTCACTTTTCATTTGTCTTCCCGTTGTTCATAGATTTGCTTGAGTGGAATGTCAGTAACGCCTCCATTCGTTGGGAATGAGGTCCTTTGTTGTTACTGTTTTTGGCATATTGAATACACCACAAATAGCTTTCGGGCTCTGCCGTAGCTGTGGGTTCACCCCCAAGGGGCCCAGTCTTTTCTATGTCAAACCATCAACCATCCAGGGCCCATAGGGCAGAGCCTTGGGTGTAGACAAGCCTGTCTCCTGTCTGCCACCTGCCAACAAAACTGGGCACAGCAACCATAACTACAACACCTCGAGAAGCAGGGAGATACACAATAATGAATAAAATAATCTAAAATCGTCAAGGACTGGTTATGGGAGACAACAATTTTACATTGCTCACTGATTGTCAGGTATAAAGGGCACATAAAATCTGTTAAACATTTAGGAACTCACTTTGTCAGATTACTCCGGAAGAACTAAAGAAATAAAAGGAATGACTAGTGTGATTCTATACTTCCCTGCACCAGAGAACTTGAACCCATCTTTAAACACATTATTCTATTGAAATAAAATTAAATTACAATATTAATTGTAATTTAACAATTTAATTTAAAATTAAATTATAATATTAATTGTAATTTAATTGTAAAATTACAATTTAATTGTAATTTAATTGTAAAATTACAATTTAATTGTAATTTAATTGTAAAATTACAACTTAATTGTAATTTTACAATATTAAATGTAATTGATGATTTAAGTGCTATATGTTACAACAGTATAAGATAAGTAAAGCATCATGTGAAACATATGTAAAAGAATAAATGCATAATAGATTACTTTATGGAAAACAAGTATTAGATTATTATTTAAATTGATGGAGCTGAAGTAAACCTTCAGTGCCACAGGGCTTTCTGAGCACCATGGGTCATAACACTAGAAACCCTTTAGCATTCATTGGCCCAAGCACCACACTTTTGAGAGTGGTTCTTATAAAAAAAATAAAGTGAAAGAAAATAGAAATTTGGAGTTGGCAGACAAAGAAGGATGGTATACAACATTTCCATTTTTTAAAAAAAAATTATGGCAAAGACCTGGAAGAGAATCATACTGATCCAGTGTGATCTTATTTATGTTCCTGTGCATTTTATGTTAGCTTCAATTTAATTATAAAATTTGGGGGTGAGGTCCTGGGGGCACACCCCAAAGTGCTTAGTCCTTATTTCTGCCTTTGCTCTCAGGGATCACTCCTGAAGGGAACTCAGGATCAATATGGGACTGCCTGGGAAGGACTCCTACAATTTTATGGAAAAGAACCACTGTTCAGCTAGTGGGAACAGATGGAGAATCAGTAAAATTTTCAGTACCAGACAGTTTATAAATACACAAATTCTGAGCTATTCAAGTAATTTAGCTTTAATTCTAGTACAGCCAGACAAGTGTATACTTGGTGAAAACTTTCTCGCTGTCCCTAATTTTCCCCTCAGAGAAAGATATTTATATCTGTGCTGTTACCATATGCTTGAATAAATTAGTATTTTTTTTGGGGGTAAATTTCATCTTCTAGAATTTCATTTCCCAGTGGTAATGCTGAATATAATGTAGATAAAAACATTAAGTGTAGCTACCTGCTGCTTTAGCACTGGGCAATGTTCCATCTGCAGGCATTCTAATAAGCTTCCGAGCACTGCTGTACAATCACAGGATAATTTAGAACAAAAAATTAAAGGTCAGGTATTTAATGCTGCTGTAAGTGACCTTTTCACTCCCAACTCTTTTGTAAAAACATCTGTTTTAGCAAGTTCAGATGCATCTTTTAGGGAGGTTTATAATTCCTTCCAGGTTCTGGATTTCCACTTTGAAAAAGACCCCAAGGGGAACAGAGTTTGGAGGCAAACATTCTCAGAAAATCAAAGTCCCCTGTCCCTCTTGAGACTAATGACAATGTAAAACACCAAGTACTATGGAAAACAGTCCCCAATCTAAATATCAATGCGTTCCAGGTACTTCCAGTTTAATTCTGGAAGTTCAGCAAGACTTTCTTCTCTTTCCTGCTCAGGAAAATGTGGGGGCTTCCAAAGGTCAGTTTATGATACTTTTCAGTTCATAACGTGCTTAACTAGTTATTACCCTTGTGTTACTGGGTGACCTCCAGCCATATACTGAGAGCTTCTCATTAACCCATAGTCCCAAGAACACACAAAACAAAACAATATGTAGAATAAGTGTTTTTACATAGTGAATGTTTAATAAATGCTATTTGAATTAAGTAAATCACTTATTTTATTTCAGAGAATAGCCTGTGGTTTAGCACACTGACTTAAATGAGAAATACCAGGCGGGGGCGATAGTCCAGTGGGTAGATGTTTGTCTTGCAAGAGGCTGACCTGGGTTTAATCCCCAGCATCCCATATGGTCCCTAGCATCGCCAGGAGTAATTTCTGAGCAAAGAGCCAAGAGTAACCCGAGTGTCACCGAGTGTAACCCAAAAGACAAACAATAACAACAACAACAACAACAACAATAATAATAACAATAATAATAATAAATAAAATAAAATGAGAAATTCCCAGTTCACTAAATGGAACTAAGCATTTAACTCTGCCGTTTCACAGCTAAACTTCTAAACACATTACTTCTGGTTCCCTAATTTATCAGTAACACACCAAGAACACCACTTACACAAAAATTACTTTTTGTGAGGCTCTTTAGAAATCTGTGTTTCCATGTCCAGAGGAATTAATTATGTTTTCAATTTAGCCCATCCTTCAGTAACATTTGACCTTTGACATTTTATTTTTTAGACACACCTATAATTTAGAAACCCCCTATTTAGTGGTTTTGATTTTCAGTTTTGAATTCAACTCTAGTCTTTTTAGGGTTCCAATTTGGGATTGTTGGGGTTTGGGACTGTCACTCCCCCCTACTCTCTGTTTAAGTTTTCACATTTCTTCCTGAGTGAAGGTAAGGGCATTCATGCTATAACTGTAACTTTTGGATGCAGCAGTGTTGTTTCATGCATTTTATTCATGTGTTCATTCATTCACAAGGAGCAAAAATAGCTACTTCCCAGGATGCTAAAGAAATAACTGACTTTCTTATAGATGTTGTTAGAAAGAACTGAAATAAGGGAACAACTGAAAATGGTTGATTCTGGTCACTAACTTCAGGATTTAGAAATTGTGAGACAGTGACTATTTGTTTTTATAATAAACATTTCTGTTATTAGTGACTAGGAACCTGACCCAGAGTAATATTTCAGGATCAATATAGTTGGGTGTCAGATATTTCTCTTCAAAACATGCAAACCCCAAATTAAATTAGATTTTTAAAGTGATTGCATATATGGTAGCTTTAAAAAAATTTCTTTGACCTAATTTTCTAGAGTGTATATGTGTGTGTTTTGTTTTATGTTATTACCTTTTATAACTGTTTCAATTTGAATTTTGCTTTTAGAATTTAATTAGTAGGTATTTAACACTTTTCCAGTTATATATTTTGGGTACTAATTTTCCATTTTTAAATTCTATTCTTGGCGTAGGCAAAACTAAGAAAGTTCTACACATTAACTTTGAAAGATTAGAGCTTTTTGTTGCTTTTATTTTGAAATTTTAAACAGCTGTCTGGATACATACAGCTATGTACTAAGTTTGCAATAGACTTTATATTATAGGAGGCATAGCTTTTACAATTTCATTCCTTTGTACCTTTTATGTAATATTTCTTTATTAAGGGTACATAAAAGAGAAGTACATAAAAAGCCTCATTGTAAATGACTACGATTTTTCAATCTTACCTAATAATGGATTTTTAATGTATTTTATTATCATATTTTAAATATGAAAGTTTTATTCCCATTATATCATTTTTAAAGATTTTTACCTTTTTTTAATTATAAAACATTGCTTTGTCCTTTCTTAAGGGTGTTATCCTTAAACTTAATTTCTATGTTATTAATATTTTCATTTATTTTGTAATTTTTCATTGAACTTTTAACATTAAATGCCTTGTCTGTGTCAGTTTACTATTTTATGTGCTATTTACTGTTGCTGTTTATTATAAATAACACATAATATACATTAATTAATAGAATCTGAGTCTAAGTTAATTAAAATATAGTGTTTCACTTTAGCAAGTTATTTATTTTTCGTACTTTAATTTTTTTTTTCGATTTAATTTTATTTTATTATCCTCCCCACCCCAAATATTATTACACCACTTCAGACATACAATTGAAAGGCGCTCATGCAGAGCTTTGGTTCCACAGTGTTCCAACACCCATCCCTCCACCCAAATCCATCTCCCATCACCAGTGTCCCCACCTCCCTCCCCCTCCCACACCTCAACTACCTGGCGGGTTCTGCACGTCATTTCTCTCCTTTTTAGCTCTCCCTCCCTAAACTTTCCTGCTCTTCGTGGAATGCAGTGCATTAAAAGACATCACTGTTTCCACTATTTTAATGGACCGCCACGCCTACCTGGGCTCGAACTGGTTTTGCTCTGTTATTTCGGTCGTGAGGCAGTTTCCCAGCGTCCGGACAGCAAAAATGGTGGCCAGTGTGATGGGCGAGTCTCATCCGGCTGCTTCCGGGACCCCCAGAGGTGACGGGCCCACTCCCAAAACTTCGTCTGCCCTCCTAAGGGTCCCATATTCAGCTGGGCCCGGGGTGAGCCAAGTTCCAGCCGCCCCAGCCGCTTCTGAGCCTCTTCATGTTATGGCTGATGGCCGCAGGGCAGCTCCTGGGGTGGGGCCACCAGGCTCGACAAAATGGAGAGGGAATTTGCCGAACCCCTGACTCCATCTGGCGAATTCCCAGTGATTCCGCTTCTGGGAGTCGCCTACCTGGGCTCGAACTGGTTTTGCTCTGTTATTCCGGTCATGAGGCAGTTTCCCAGCATCTGGACAGCGAAAATGGTGGCCAGTGTGATGGGCGAATCTCATCCGGCTGCTTCGGGACCCCAGAGGTGACGGGCCCACTCCCAAAACCCGTCTGCCCTCCTGAGGGTCCCATATTCAGCTGGGCCAGAGGTGAGCCGAGTTCCAGCCGCCCCTGCTGCTTCTGAGCCTCTTCATGTTATGGCTGATCCCTACTTTAATTTTATATCTGCTTTTACATTTATTATTATCATCAGGTAAGTCATGTCTATTGAGGACCCATTATGTCTCCTTTTATAATTATTACTTTCAATGTGAAGTGATTAATTTTATGGAAATTACTTTTAACATAAAAGTCTACTTTTACTTGTATATTGTAGTGACCTCATTAGTTTTTAGTTATTGGAATATTTTATTATTTTGATAATTTAAAATACTTTTAGTTTTCCAAATCATTTTGTAGTAGCTATTTAGGACAGCTGCTCAATTTGGTCCTTCTTGAACTCTGGATTATTATTTAACACTCAGTAGTATTTTATTTTTTTAAATAACATAACCATTTAGATATTGGGAAAGAATTTATACAGTGGAAATATGATAAGATGGTTTTTAAAAGTTCACATACTGTGCTTAGATTATGATTTTATAGAATTATTTATAGAATAAATCATTAAATTATGTAATTTAAAGGGATTGTTTTTATATGCAAATGATACCACAAGAAAGTTATTATGAAAGAAAAGCATATATTAGTATTTAATATCTCTAATAATTTGAAAAAAACTTAGTATATGATTTTATTCTATTCAAAGACTTTTAAGCAACTGCTTCCAAAAAAGAATGCTTGTATCATTTAGTTACTACCCCATTTATTCAAAGCTCTCAGTTTGAAGTAATAACAAATGTACTCTGCATGTCATGATACAAGCAAATAATTTATCTTATATAAATGTAAAAAATATTAAACTCTCAAACATGGAGGTGAATTATTTTATGTAACTGTAATCTCATTTATAGTTTAACATATGATCAGATATTATTACTGTTCTAGCACTTAACACATTTCCTTATACACTTATCCCTATTTATTTTTAATTCTTTTTTTTTCTTTTTTAGGTTCATACCTGTCAGTGCTGAGGAGTTCTCATGGCTGCTTATTTAAATGAAAAAACACAAAATTTTGAGTTTTCATCTCTTTCAAGTTTTAAATTCTGGCCTAGAAATGCCAGGAAATTGCAAGGAGCACATAATATAAAACTATTCACTATTTATTTAGAATAATACTTAAGGGAAATAAATTTTAGGGTGACCAATGACTGAAAAATGAAGATACAAAAAATACTAGAAATCAACTGGAAAAGATTTATTGAACTTAAATAATAAAAAATTAAGATTATTAAAAGTAATTTTTTAAACAATTTCTTCTTGGAGCTGGACAGGCAGTAAAAGAGAGTTAGGCACTTGTTTTGTACAAGGTCGTTACTATTCAATTGTTTGACCAGGTTATCCCTGAGCACAGAACCAGTAGTAAGACCTGAGGGCTGCTGTGAATGACGATAAAAACAAAGAAAATAAAATTAAGTAAATAGGTTCAATAAAATAAAATTTAAATAATAAAACATTTGCATAAGTCAGAAATCTTAAAACACAATTAATAATTGCTGGCCAACATTAGCTTCTTGGGCTATAGCATTGATTGTTTTTTGGGTTGATCAAGGGTCAGTGCTTGAGAAACTGCCCACCCCCAAATTTGCCATTTCTAGCTGTTATGTTTTTACCCTCCATTCCTTCCAAACAAATACAATTTTCACAAGGTTAAACAAGTAATTGGTGAATAAAATAGTATATATATATTTTAGGAGACAGGGAGAAGTACATCTGCTTGTAATGTGGGAGGCCCTGGACATGTCCCGTGCACTGTATGCTCCAAGTTCTCCAGAATCCCCAACTCAGCTAACTGTGGCTCAAGTTTAATATATATATGTAATTAATACATATACATATGTTTTCATATATTAATTTATGGATAATATATGTATATATTATATATAATACAAAATATATTTATATATTTATATTCAATTTTATGTATTTATGTTTACTGTTCTCTGTGTTAATTAATATATAAAATATAAACATGATAAAGGCAACTTATCAATAAAAATCAATGATTATTCTTAACTTTGATTTGAGCAATTCAACTTCTAGAAAGTAGAAGTTTGCAAATACAATGCTTGTGTGCTGGTTTCAGTTGTATATGTGGTGGTTTGGTCTACGAGTCTTATTGACTGGACCAGTGGTGTGTAAAGATACTTCGTTAAAAATATCCTTGTTGTGTTTGTAAGAGACTAACATGTAAATCTTTAGTTGAGCAAACAGATTGATTAGCTTTCTCGATGCAAATGACCAATATTCAAACTATTTAAAGTCTGAACAGAGGGGCCAGAGCAATAGTCCAGTGGGTAGGGGGTTTGCCTTGCACACGGCTGACCTGGGTTTGATTTCCGGCATACCATATGGTACCCAATCACTGCCGGAGTAATTCCTGAGTGCAAGCCCAGGAACAACCCTTGAGCATTGCTGGGTGTGACTCTGAAAACAACAACAAAAAAACAGCATAAAGTCTGAAAAGAATACAGGCTCTTTAAGAAATAGCCTTCTCTCTCTTTCTATCAAATGAGAGAAATAAAACAATTCAGTAACATATTTCATGGTTTATTATTTTGGGAGGGTCTCCGAAACATGGCAGTGCTCAGAGTCACACCTAGTAGTGCTCAGTCACTACTGCTGACCCTAGGATCATCATATGCTGCAGGAACAAACTTTGGTTGATGGCACGCTGTGCCTTAATCCCTCCGATGTCTGCATGTGCTTCAACACCTCTATATACCAAGATCGATGTTTTGAAGACCTATAGGGTGTCTAATTTGTAGTAGAACATCATTTGGATGCAGTTTGGTAATAGAGTGAAGTTCAGTGTTAAGGGGTTAAATCAGACAAAGGACACAATGAGTTAAGAGGCTGGGAATTTCTTCGAAAAACTGTCTTCCTGTTCATCATCAATTGGCTCGAGCGGGCACCACTAACATCTCCATATGTCCTGTCTCATGCTAGTAGATCCCAAGGCACCTGCTTGCTCCAGAACATAAAGAGCCTCAAACCATTCCATCAGGTCATGGGAATGAGGTCTAAAATTGTTACTGGTATTTGGCATATCAAATATGACACGGGTAGCTTGCCAGGCTCTGCCGTGACTACGTGTAGTCATCTCTAAATGGAGCATTTATTGATGAACCAGCTCATCATTTATTGATGAAGCAGCAGCACAAGCCAGGCTGTGATAGGCTGGTCTGCTGGGTGGAGTTCTGATGAGAGGGAAGTCCGGATGTGGAAAATGGAGGCCCTCATGGAGTGGGGGTCGTCTGGCTTTGTTGCAAGGCTCTGCTGGGAAGGTGGGCCAGGGTAAGAACCCTCCGTCCCTCCTGGGTGCCTCGTGAGCGGCTGGGTATAGGGAGAGCCAGTAGCAGCTCTGCACCATGTCTGTGAGTCTCCTTTGAAAAACTAGTATCTCAATTTTTGTTCCTTACCTTGCAGGTTTCCAAGGAACAATTTTTCTCCGGTGTCCAATACAGCATGATGCAACTGACGCCTCCTTGTCTCAGTGAGACCAATGATGTTGTACTTGATCTTTGCGCTTGCACCATCAGATCCCTCAATATATGCTTCCGATGCCAGTGTACGTGCATTGAAAGTACAGACAGTCATTTTAGTCCTTCTACGATTTGGCAGCCTAGGATGGCCATGAAATTTTATCAGACATTGCTTGTTCGCCTTTCTTACTGCTGCAGTATTAAGGGCTCTTTCGGGGTCAGGAAAATAAACATTTTTGTTGCTGGTTTTGGCATATTGAACACACATCGGACAGCATGCCAGGCTCTGCCATTCTCCCAGAACCACCAACTGGGAACTCTTTGGCACCATTGCAGCAACATGGGAAGATACCACCATTGACGACATCAATGAAGAATACAACCAACTGGTTCAGCACCTCCATGATTGTGCGAAGAATGCCGAGAGAGAAAAAGACACAAAAGGACGCCGCCTTAAGAAACTCCCAAGCTCATTCGCCAACGTGGCAAGGCGTGAGCCTCAGGAGACAAAATGCTAACGTCCAAGCTTGCTAAACGGTGCAGAGAAGCGATAAAAGAAGACCTCAAAGACAGAAGAGCAGAAATACTGGAAGATGCAGCAGAAGCCGGGAAAAGCATTCGCACCGCCCGCCTGTCCTTCGCCAACTATAAGACCAAGATGACTGCCTCCGATGCCCTGATGGATCTATCACATCTTCCAGAAAGGCAATGGAGAAGATTATTCAGGACTTCTACTCAAATCTCTTTGATAGCCACATCCACCTGCCCACATACCAAATCCCACAGGATGGATATGTCATTCCCAACGTTCTCCCTTCTGAAATCTGACATGCCATCTCCTAGGTAAAGAAGGGAACAGCACCAGGCCCAGATAAAGTCAGACCCGAACACCTGAAGAATCTGCTGTCGGTACTCATCAATACACTAGCTCGGCTCTTCACATGCTACCTGTCTGAATGCAAGGTGCCCTTCCAATGGAAAACCAGCAGGACAGTTCTACTGTTCAAGAGGGGAGACATTCACAACATCGGCAACTATCGCCCCATCTGCATGTTGTCCATCATCTACAAGCTGTTTACACGAGTCATCCTGAACAGGATTGGCAGAACACTAGATGAAGGACAACCATGCGAACAGGCTGGCTTCCGGAAAGGATTCAGCACAATTGACCATATCCACACAGTAACCAAGCTCATAGAGGTTTGTAGGGGAGTTCAAGATGCCGCTCTGTCTCAAATTCATTGATTTACAGAAAGCCTTTGATTCTGTGGAGACTGAAGCAGTCATCGAAGCCCCAGACAAACAGGGTGTTCAAACCCAATACATCAAGATCCTTTGTGAGCTGTATTACTGATTCACCACCAGGATCTCACCATTCTACAAAGAAGTGATCATTGATGTCAAAAGAGGGGTTCGACAGGGTGATAGCATTTCACCAAAACTCTTCAGTGCCATCCTCCAGAACATTATGCGACAATTAGAATGGGAAGGAATGGGAGTGAAGATAGATGTTTGGCAACTACACCACCTCCGCTTCGCTGATGACATCATTCGAATAACACCAAACATTAGCCAAGCGGCACAAATGCTGGCTGACTTTGACCGAGAATGTAGAAAGATAGGTCTACAGCTGAATCTGAAGAAAACTATGTTCATGAGAAATGAACTAGTTCCTGAGGTCCCATTCACAATGGAACAAACTTCTGAGAATGCAGCAGTTATGTGTATCTAGGTCGAGAAGTCAACATGATGAACGATTTAAAACCTGAGCTGCACAGGAGGAAGAGAGCGGCATGGAATGCCTTCAAAGGCATCAAAGAAATAGGTAAAAGAACAAAGAACCTCCGGCTTTGGGCACATCTCTTTGACTCCACCATTCTCCCTGCTTTAACATAAGCCTCATAGACCTGGGCCCTACGAAAGCAGGATGAGAATGCTATTTGGGTCTTCCAGAGAGGAATTGAAAGAGCTATGCTTGGAATATCACACCTCACTCAAGTGCGAGAAGGAATCCAGAGTTCTGACCTCCATTGCTATTCCAGAATCAGGGATGCTGTCTCGTTTGCCAAGGCATCGAAAATCAGATGGGCTGGACATGTAATGCGATTTGGAGACAACCGCTACACTAGAGCCGTTACAGACTGGATCCCACGGGATGTCAAAAGATCACGTTGTCTCCCACCTACAAGATGGTCAGACTTCCTTGTAAAGACCCTGAAGGAACGGTTTGAGGCTCTTTATATTCCTGAATCAACCAGATGCCATTGGGCTACATTGGCACGTGATAGTGTCCAATGGAAATGTTACGGCGCCCGCTCAAGCAAATCGATGAATAACAGGATTCAAGTGATCAAGTGATCAAGTGACCTTTGCAGGGTGAACTATGCCAAGCAAAATGTGCTCAGGTGCTATTCCCAGATCTGTGCTCACGTGTCACTTCTGGAGTCACTTGGAGACTCAAATGAAGTACGAGGGTGGTGAAGCAGGGTTGTTCTCCTGCCAAATAAGCCCCTTAGCTGAAGTATTATCTCTTTGCCTCCTATTTTTAGGGAAAGGCAATTTCCCTGTGTGCTGGCCACAGTAGGCTTGTATTTCTGATATACACAGGCAGCCTCCTTTTTTGGATTCCACTAGAGCATTAACTATCAATACTTGCAAACATCTACATGTTCTATTATTAGCAATTCTAAATAAATTGGAGAGCAAATGATATTTTCTCCTTAATGCTTACTCATCTTCCTGCATATCTGGTAGAACTATTTCTTGTGCATATTTTAATCGAATCAATATTTATATATTTTAATTTCAGCGGCAGCTCATAGCTTTGTGTACTTCTTTCACTTTACATTGTCTTATATTTCTCATTTTTAAATATTTATATTCACATGCCTTTATGATGCCTGTTTGACTTAATATAGAACATTAAATTAATGTATGTTGAACTATCAATTTAACTATTTCCCGCTTAAAATTTTTAACACTCCTGTGGAAATCTATGTCCTTATTATTGATTTCATTTTTACTAATCTGTTTCTTAGAATAAACTCCAATAGAAGGCTTAAGATATCAAGTGGAATGAACATTTTCTTAAGCCTTTCTTTGTTATCATAATTATAACATTCTGCTGCCAGACACATGATTTCTTAGCAAGACATAGCTGTCAACAGGTGAGCAAGGCTTTGCTCAGGACAAAACCATAAGCTTTTTGTTTGTTAAACAACTAAAAATGCCTTTACTTCAAAAATAATTATTGTGTTAGCTATATAAGCAATATTTTACTATTGCTTTAATTGGATAATTGTGGGAAATGAAATTTGAACACGATTTAAATATTGGCAAATATCTTGTTCTTTATTCAAACTATTTACCACTTAGATTTTGATTATTAGTAGATCTAATTTTAAGTTAAAAACGCTCTGTATATATTTAAGTGCAATTATTTACTACAAGCAAAACATTTGATATCATTAGAAAATTGCCTTTAATTTTGAACAGGCAAAATAATGGCATGTGGTCTTATAAAAATATGTATTTTTAATAATTCTTATTGAAAATCAAGTATTTTGGTTAGTACCCAAAAATGCTTCCTCGAACAGAAAATAAAAACTGTTGCTAAAGCAAAACTATCATTATGAATATGCTTATTTTATACTTTGATTAATATGTTCATAGATATATATTTATGATATTATTTTTCTGATTCTTACATATATTATGAAAAAATTGTTGCTATTTTGCCAATTTTTTTCATGTTGTTTAAACATATAGAAAATGTGTATGTGATATTTCAAATATTTTAAACACATTGAAAAATCTATATGTATTGATTTAAGTGGCCTTTCTGGGTAAATTTTTGTGAGATGTGAATATTTTTATTGTATCTGTTGACTAGAAGCAAGTTATACACACTTTTTACATTCATATTTTAATAGTATGTGCTAAATACCAGGTTACTGGTTTCATTTGCTTTGCTTTGACTATACCAGTGGTCCTGCTCTCAAGGGGCAGGCGGTGACTGGGATCAACACTGGGTCTCCTGCTGGCAAGTCATTTGATTCAGGTTTTTGAGCCATCACTTCAGTTCCTATGTTAGAGAGCTTTAAGTAAACATGCATGGTATGATCTAACAGCTTTGTCATCACGTGCTTTTTCTAAGAAGGCCAGAAAGCCACTCACAAGTAACCTTTGCACAGTAAACATGTTTGCCTTCCTGCCATTAGCATTCACTTTCTCTGTTTGTGATCTGACAGCTGGTGGTATCAAATTCTCCATGTACTGATTTAGATGTGCTCCTTGTCCTGTTTTGATCAAAGGGACATTGTTTTCCCTCCGCAGTAATAATGCACAGTAGACTGCATAATCTTTCACAAAAGTCATTTCTAAAGTGCTTCCCGGGTCCTGCAACAAGGGGTGTATTATTCCCCTTTTGAATTATAAATTAAGGTGCTGCCATTTATTAAAGATTAATTTTGGTGATGGAATGTAAGAAAGGCCAACTAGATTCCTACATTCAAGGCTTAGAAATATCACAGGAAATCCATCAGTTTAAATTATATTTCTTTAGAAGAGAAATTTCATTGGCTTTTTTTGGGGGAGGGTGTTGCATGAAGTTGGGGATTGTATTGGGCGATCCCCTGCCATGCTCTAGACTAGGTGACCGTCCTCAGAGATTTTCTGCCTGTTGAGGCAAAATTGAAAGCGAGGGAAGAATATTCACAATATGGTGTCACTTGGCCTAGATATGATGAGTTGGATCATCACTTTATTCTACGTCTCTAGCCTGTCACAAAAATTATAGACTGGTAAAATATCAAAAACCCTATTTTAATTTTCAAAAAATGTGCAGTGGAAAAAGTAAGGAAGAACATGAGCAAACTGATACCTACAGTAGATCTCTGCTGTAAAACAAGATCACACTCACAGATATTTACTATTTTGCACTTGATCGTTAGATATTGAAGTTGGTTTAATGAAGAAACCAAGGAACTGGCCAGCGCTGTAACCTCAGCTCTATTCTCAGACATAGAATAAAGTGATGATCCAACTCATCATATCCAGGCCAAGTGACACCATATTGTGAATATTCGTCCCTCACTTTCAATTTTGCCTCAACAGGCAGAAAATCTCTGAGGATGGCCACCTACTTTAGATCATGGCAGCGGGATCTCCCAATACAATCACCAACTTCATGCAACACCCTCCTCCCAAAAAAAATCAATGAAATTTCTCTTCTAAAGAAATATAAGTTAAACTGATGGATTCCCTGTGATATTTCTAAGCCTTGAATTTTCAAGTTCACTCTTGTCTCACACAAAAGATCTTCTATTGCTCTAAACTCTCTGAGAAACTCAATTTGAATCAGGGGGTATGTGTGTGGATTCTACACACTTGCTCCCCTTGGAATCTAAGGGGTCAAGTAATCCTTTGGAGTCAAAGGAAATGGACTCCAAAGGAGGTGTTAAATATGTTCTCCAGTGCACCATCAGGTAAGTGAATCAGTCTCTTATCTTTCTAAACATAAGCAGATGCTCCTTAAGGATAACTTTCTAGAAAACAAGTTCTAAATAAGGAAGGCTGAAGGTCTGTAACCATCGAAGGGATGTTTATGGAAACATTGCATGTCTGAACCCCAGTCAGGAGTAACCTTATTAACTGTGTCTCACAGTGATTCAATAAAAAATAAAAATAAATAGGTAGCTAAATAAACAAATAGATAAATAAATAAATGAATAAATAAATAAATACATAATGAAGGAAAGCTTAGGATAGCCTCCAGTGTAGAACTTCATTTTATACAATGAAAAAGGACTTTAGATCATTTTAATGAAAATCAACATTTTTTTGCCCACAGATGCCAATACCTCTCAATTTTGCCGCCTTCAAAATGGGCTTTGGATCTTCCCTTACAAACTTTTAGCATTGCAATCAGGTTCATAATGAGTTGAAATATTAGATGTTAAAAAATTCCTTCATAATTTAAAGTAATGCAGAAAAAATGCAAGACATTTTATTTATATTAGTGACAATTTTTGTCCAATTGTGTTTCTAATACCACATTTTTATTCCAAATATTCTATTCTATTGGATAGATAGTGATATATTGGAATAATATATAAAAGTGTTCTCTAATTGCAGTATATATTTATTGGCCGTGCCCTTGACCCTGTAAACTGTAAAGAAAGACACCGAGTGTGGGGGAGAGAATATTCTCTCTTCAACACAATCCTGCCAAATGCCAAATGATCCTTTGACAAGTTGCTGCTCATGTGATTAAATGCAGATTTCATTAACCGAACCCATGTGCCAAGAATAATGTAACCCCTCTCTGGACCCTAAAGTGCTTCTCATTTCAGGGACTTCTTGTATTGGTTGAACTGTCCCTGAATGTTCATCCATTTTGGTGTGAGGCAAATGTCAGCTTAAACCAAAAGGTGACTTAAATGCCATGGAACCCTATGAGTATTAAAATAAAAGTGCTCATGAATTAATGAGCCTAATGGACACTTATTCTGTATGCAAATCAGAAGACTGCAGCTAGGAAGACCTCGGGACTCACAGACTTGGGAAACCCTGGCATCTCCCAGCCACTAGGTCACGGTGAGTGTGAGAGAGCCATTCGGCTATTACAAAATGAGTTGGCATTATTATTTTAAATGTTAATCATGCACAGCAAAAGCATTTGGGCCGCTTCCCAAAATAATGTAATTTTAGCTCAATGGGAGGTAGTTCATGTGGTGTAAAGAATAGAGCAATGGGATTTGGAATATTGGGCTGTGTCCATCAAATCTGGCATTAATTTTCTGTGCTACTTTCATAAACACAACTTAAATCTGCAACTGTGATCCTAAGTTTGCTGCCTCTCTGCCTACCAGCCCCAAATTCTTTGACCTATTTTTGGACTTATTTTGAAATGAAGAATTAATATAAAATTAAAATGAAGCTTTTGTTTGTTTTTAAAACTTTTATAATTAAAAATTTGTTAAGAGTCCAGAATGATAGCACAGAAATTAAGGCACTTGTTTTTCACATGGCTGATGCTGGTTCATTTGCTGGTATCATATATGATTCCCTCAGCACTGCCTAGAGAATTTCCTATGCACAGATTCAGAAGTAAGTCATGAGCACTGCCAGAGGTGGGACAAACACCCTCTTCTCTCAAAAATAATCACTGTATCACTGTCTTCCTGTTGTTCATTAATTTGCTCGAGAGAGCACCAATAACATCTCCATACGTCCTGTTGCAAGCAAGTGTAGCCCAAGGGTATCTGCTTGCACAAGGGACCGGAAGAGCCCCAAACCATTCTTCAGGTTATGGAATTGAGGTCCATAATTGTTACTGGCTTTTGGCATATCAAATAAAACATGGGAAGTTTGCCAGACTCTGCAGTGTAGGTGGTATACTCTCAGTAGAAGGCTCTCATCTCGAGCATTTACTGATGAAACTTAAAGGGAAAGATCAGGTTTCTCTTGAGTGGTGCTCTGAGGAACTATGGAGTGTGGAACACTAGCTCTAATAAGTGCCCACATTAGTTCAAAACTATTCCCCACGAAGGCCCCACCGCCAGACTTTGGTAATCTCAGTTCCATCATAAAAGCTAAATGCTTGTTTTCTTTGAGTACTGTCCATATTTCCTTTCTTTCTTTTTCATATACCACTTTTAAGTTTTATCAACCAGCATATTTTTCTTCTTCCTCTTATTTCTCTTAACAAGATTCTCTCTAGCTCTATACCATCTGTAGAAAAAGGCAACATTTCATATTTTCTTGTTACTGAATTGTATTTCCTTTAGGAGGGCGCCCATTTGCTGTTCAAGCCATACTCCTGGCTCTGTGGTCAGAGATCTAGGGAGGATGCCAAGAGGACCACATGCAGCTGAGGACTGAACGCCAGGGATGGCCATTTACAAGCATCATATGTACTGAGTAGTTCTCAGCATGTGACAAAGTATATATATATATATATATATATACACACATATATAAGCATTAGAAGTATTGTACTATATATATATATATATATATATATACACACACACATTAGGTTTTTCCATATTTTATCATTGTAAGTAGCACTGAAGAAAACAATGTTTGGTGTTCTTCAGAGAGATGCCAAGGAGTTGGATGTATTGAACTCTCTTTTTAAAGTTTTAGAAGTTTCCAACTATTTTCTGTGGGAGCTAAAAAAGATGATCTTCCTCAATAGTAATTGGATTCTGCCCAGTGTTAATTGGTTCTGCTTGTACTGGTATAACCAACTTTGATTGGTATGAAGTGATATCTCCGTGGTCATTTATTAGAATTTCCTTGATAATCAATGTAGTACAATACTTCTAATGCTTATATTTCATATTTGTAAGTGTTCATGTCCTCTCTCCCTTTTTGAAGGACACATTTATTGTTGTTGCTAGTGAGTTCTGTGACTGCTTTATATGCCTTGAATATCACTTGAACAACAGCACTTAGTAAAATTCATGATATGAAAATATTCTCCCATTCAATAGTGTATTTTTAAATTTTAGGTATAGTTGTCTTATTTATCACAGTGGTCCATGACAGCAGTTATGATCTCAGCTAACCCTTTATTCATCCATATTCCATTCCAGTACTGTCAATGTAGAATTGTAGAATTGGAGTGCTTTAATGATTACTCTGGATAAAAATTGCATGTTGAATGTAGGTAAAGGAACAAACATGAGATAGAGAAGGAGAAGGAGAGAAGGAGAAGGAGAGAAAACAAAGATAAGAAGAATAGAAGAAGAAGAAAAGAAGAAGAAAAGAAGAAGAAAAGTAGAAGACGAAGGGAAGAAGAAAGAAGAAAAGAAGATGAAGAAGAAAGAGAAGAAAAAACAAGAACAAGAACGAGAATGAAAACTTGAATGAGAACAAGAACAAGAACAAGAAAACAGGAAAACACAAGAAAACAAGAAAACAAGAACACAAGAAAACAAGAACACAAAAAAACCAAAAGAAAACAAGAACAAGAACAAGAACAAGAAAAACAAGAAGAGGAAAAGCCATAGAGGCAAGGGAGGCAAATTAGAGGGGAACTGAGGCATTGGTGGTGAGACATGTACACTGGTGGAAGGATGGGTTTGGGAACATTTAATGACTGAAACCCAACCATGAACAGCTTTGCAGCTGTGTATCTCACAGTGATTCAATAAATCACTTGTCATTTGTCTTCATGTTGTTCATCAATTTGCTTGAGTGGGTGTCAGTAACGTCTCCATTCATTGGGAATGAGGTCCATTAATTGTTACTGTTTTTGGCATTTTGAATACACCATGGTAGCTTGCCAGGCTCTGCCATGGCTCTGGGTTCATCCTGGGGGCCCAGTCATTTTCTATGTCAGACCATCAACCATCAAGGGACCATGGGGCAGAGCCCTGAGTATAGACAAACCTGTCTCCTTTTTGCTACCTGCTGATGCACCGCAGCCACACCAGCAACACCTGATGTCAGGAAATTCAATAAATAAATGAATAAATACATTTGTTAATTAATTAAATTTTAAAAGAATTAAAGTTTTTAAAAGAATTTTAAGGGGCCAGAACAATAGCCCAGCAGGTAGGGTGTTTGCATTGCTTGTGTCCGGCCTGTGCCAGCCCGGGTTTGATCCCTGGCATCCCATATGGTCCCCTGAGCACTGCCACGAGTAATTCCTGAATGCAGAGCCAGTAAAAACCCCTGAGCATTGCCAGGTGTGACCCAAAAAGCAAAAAAAAAAAATTTTTTTTAAACAGAATTTAAAAATAATTGGAGTATTTAAAAAGTATTTGACACAATTCTGTTATTCTGTTTCCCCAAGTTACCATGCATTCTTAACTACAGCTTAATGTCCCTGTGTGGAATTTTTTTTACTTAGCAAAGTTTTTATTAGATTTCTTTTAATCTTTTACTATAAAAACTGTGTTTATTGAGGCAATACATCAGCTTCTGTGCTGACTGTCAGTTTTTGGTGTATATTTCACCATATTATTGAAGGAGATAAACACAGGTTCTCCCAAATCAACACATTCGTCCCCATTTGTGGGACAATGAAAATTCCTTCATTTTTCCTTATCTCCCTTGTTTGGTGATTGGTGCCCTGAATTTTTTTCTAGTACGTGTTCTTTAGGTTTCATTTATCTCCTTTACTATGTTAGATCATCTTCAATGTCATTTTCTTTTAAATCAGTTCAGTACTGCTAGGTAAGATTTAATTTTTTCTTATCTTTTAAATACTACTATTTTAGTTTATTCTGTTTGATTTTATCTCCAATATTCTCAAAAAGTAAGCAGATTTCATAATATCTCAGGTTTATTGATTTTCAGCCTAATCATAGTATGTTTCTTGTTTATTAGAAGGCATATATAATATTTCTTGCATCATTCTGGCCGAGGGAATTTGAATACCAATCCCATTTCTTTTTCAAGACAACATGTACTATCTTCTCTCTGAAAGTTTTCAAAATATTTTCTTTGTCCTGATGTATTAAATATTCATGAATAGCTTTTTTTAAATGCAACATACTACAAATAAGATAGATGACATTAAATTTAAACTGCATATGTTTTTATAATACTTGGAAAATTTCTTCAGTTATATTATTGATACTTTGTTACACCATTTATCTTTGAATCTACTTTTATTGTGAATTTTTTTTTAATATGGTGACTTTTTGTAGTGTTCTCCCTACATTCTACATACCTCTTTCGGGGACCCCGCAGCACTCCGTGCACACACACACACACACACACACACACACACACATATATGTAGTATATACACACTTATTTGTATGTATAAATTATATGCATGTATGCTATATTGTGTTGAAGATGTGACTGTGGTGACCGGCTGTGTCAGCAGGTGGCAGACAAGAGACAGGTTTGTCTACACCCAGGGCTCTGCCTTGTGGACCTTGGATGGCTGATGATCTGACATAGAAAAGACTAAATCACCTGGGATGAACCCAGAGCCACAGCAGAGCATGGCAAGCTACCTGTGGTGTATTTGATATGCCAAAAGCAGTAACAATAATGGACCTCATTCCCAATGAATGGATACATTACTGGCACCCACTTGGGAAAATAGATGAACAAAGGGAAGACAAGTGACAAATGATAAGTATATGAATATATACTATATATTATATACACATATATACACACATATACTATATATACATTTATATGTCCACATATAGTAGTCTTATTTTTTAGAGTTTTTTATGCACTTTCTGTCATTATTTCATGCATTACCTAATTGGAGGCAAAGGGTTTTATTATTCATATTGCTTCCTTGCTCATGTTTTTTTGGTTATATTGAAAACTTCCTTCTGTGGTGCTTAACTATTTGTGTTTGTTTGATACGACCAATGGTTCATTTTGTTCTTGATAGTTTCCTAAACTTTTCTTTCTTTACTAGAAGTGAACATCTCTCTATTTACATATAAAGAATAGTACTATCCTCTGACATAAAGAATTTCATTACTACTGCCCTAAAATTAATCACTTTTCTTTTGTGCTTTCTAGGAAATCTGTAGAACAAGACCAAAGTCAGTCTTCTGGATTCCGTTGAGAGTCCCTGTTTGTAGCATCAGGAATTGAACCCAGGAACTTACATTTCCCAAAGAATATGCTCTACCACTTCACATTATATTAAACCCTATCTTAACTGCATCAGTGTTGATCCTCCTTTTGAGCTCCATAGACTCTTAGTACGTATATCACTAAGAGTTCTTCAAATTTTGAATTTCTGTCCTTATTATAGGTGATACCTATATTATCAAGAAATGTAATATTAAATATAAAATGGACTACTATTAATTATTCTCCCTTTTCCATTTATAAGTTTAAAGGGCCACTGCAGTCATCAGAGGTAGTGGGAAGCTTCATCTGTGTTCACATTCTATCTCCCTCTATGATATATTCATCATAATTGGTCTGTCGGGGGGTGGTCTGGCTTGTTGTGAGGCTCTGCTGGGGTGGCAGGTCAGGGCAAGAACCCGCCATGCGTCCCGGGCACCTCAAGAGCCTCACAACAAGCCAGACGACCCCCCCCCCCGACTCCATGGTGGCCGCCGTTTTCCACATACAGACTTCCCTCTCATCACAAATCCACCCAGCGACAGCCTATTACAGCCATTCTCATCGAGTTCCACCCTGCAGCAGTTTTGTTTTCAATCCGGCCCAGGTATGCAGAACCAGAAACTCTCAGACATGGGGCAGAGCTGCTACTTGCTCTCCCTGTGCCTAGCCACTCATGAGATGCCCGGTATGGCGGGTTCTAGCCCTGGCCTGCCCGGCATGGCGGGTTCTAGCCCTGGCCTGCCACCCCAGCAGAGCCTCAGAACAACCAGACGACCCCCTCTACTCTATTGGGGCCACCATTTTCCACAACTCCACCCAGCAGACCAGACTATCACAGCCCGGCTCCTGCAGCTGCTAGCGCCACGCGGTTCATCAATAAATGCTATATTTAGAGGTGACTACAAGAGTATGCCACCCGCACGGCAAGCCTGGCAAGCTGCTTGTGTCGTATTTGATATGCCAAATACCAGTAACATTTATATTAGGCCATTCCCATGACAGAATATAATAGTTTGAGGCTCTTTATATTCCTGGAGCAAGCGGATGCCTTTGGGTTCTACTAGCATGAGACAGGACATATGGAGATATTACTGGTGCCCGCTCTCTTTTCATGTATTTTCTTGTTTATAATCTTAATCTGTTATGGATCTGGAATGGTCTCCCTTTTCTTGGCTCACCACAGCAATAATCTCTACAGCATTGCAGTCTCTTCAATTCTTATTTCTAGCGGCATGTTCTAGTAGTGGTTTCCAGTGTATTAACCACTCCTGAGTCTCTTCTCTCCCTAGAGGAGGGGATGAAAGGAAAGTTAGGGATCGATCTGACTATCAAACATTTCAAACTTATTATCTGAGGACTGAAATTCCAATGGTGAATCAACCAAGTTTTATTCATAGCTCTTTTCTGGACTATCAAATATTTGAGCTTAACATGCATCCTTGTAACTAGTCACTTTTTTAAAAATAGATTTGCCAAACTAACACAAGAATTGCTTTTATATAATATTAATTTAATTTTTTAAAAAAATAAATATTTTTGCTTTGGGGCCACTCAAAGCAGTCCCTAGGGATTACTGCTGACTCTGAACTCAGACATTATGCTTGGCACGGTTTGGGGGTCCATGTGTGGTGCCTGGAATCAAACTGTGATTGGCCATATGAAAGGCAAACGTCTTACATTCTGTACTATTGCTCTCACCCTAGTTCATTTCTTTTACCTGCTTCCATATTACAAGCACCCCAAAATTTGAAGTTTCTCATAGAAAAATTTTGCATGGAGATTAGAAAAAAGGTATTTTTCTTTACTCCCTTTATATGTCAATGGAAATAAAGAAAGAAGCCTGCTTTAAAGTCCTGTAAAAAGAATCTGAAGGATTGGAAGTGAGGAAGATCAATATTCTTAGGAAGTGTAAGAGGAACTAAAAGCTAAATAGGTGATATTCTAGACTGCTGTGAAGAAGAAATTATTGTTTGTTGCTTCACTTTGCCTAATGCATCTAGAATCAGGGTAAGATCAAAGTAAATTGGAAATTATCGTGAGCACAAATATTGGGGGAAAATTCTGACTATCTTTGATCTGATTCAGAAACCAGAATAGGGAGCAGAAGTGAGTAAGAAACAAAAATAATGGGAACAGAGTTAAATTGCTTAGCAAATCTCGGAGTTTTTGCAGAACTTGATACCTAGAATTAGAGTTATTTGTGTGCTATATTATATGACAACAGAATATCCCAGACCTTCATTCAATAACTAACCTTATTTCTATCTAGTTCAGGGTTTATGTCCATAGCTACTATTGAAGCTGGAGAAAAAATGGACATGCAAGTATGATGGAACTGACCACAAATAAAATTCCCATTCTAAGTTTTATGACTGAGTTCAATTTTTTATCGCTTTTTCATATTTAACTTTCGAGTAATATCTATGATTTAGTGTGGTTGCCGGACTGATTTGATATATATTTAAAATAACGGGTGGCATTTAATTAATCTGTGATTTAGTGATTGCCAAACTTGGTTGATTTCTATCGTTTTGTGGGGGAGTCAGGCAATGCTCAGAAGATACTCCTTGTGAGCTCAGCAGACCTTATGTGACACCAGAGAACAAGCCCAGGTTGACCCCTTGCAAGGCAAGTGCCCTACCTACTATACTATAGCTGTGACCCTTCCATTTGTATTTTTGTAGTGATGAAAAATATATTTCCTGTGAGACAAAGTCAATGGATTGCAAATCCTGTTCACCAAAGAGTCCTTATTTATAGCAACTCTAACTCTATGTTCCAGTGATTTCTTTTACCCCTCTTCTAATATAGGACCAACACAAAGGGGACAGAATCAACAAAAAGTCCTATAAATGAAGTAGGTCACAAAATAGGTGGTCAGAGATGTTGAATTTGAGTCTCCTGTGGTTTTCAATTCTCCCAGAGATAATTTTCCTCTGACAATTCATTTGGTATGAAATAACTTCCTCTGGTATTCTTTGAAACTTAAATCTGAACTTAAATAACATGTATGAAACTTTATTTTATTATTATATTATTCTAGATTTTGATTTCTTTGCATAGCCAGACACACACACAGAGTCCACAATGGATTATAAAGATAATTTCATATACTCTTTGAAGTAATTAGGAGAAATAACCTTTTCTATACATTCTTTTGGGAAGCCTTGTAAAATTTTCCCCAAAACTCAGAGTGAGCTGGGTCAATGTGAGCTTTAGTGTACAGTTCTTTCAATATACAAGTTTGGTTGCAGAGTTCTCTTTCTTCCATTTCCTTGTTAGACAACTACTTTTTGACATTTTAGTGCCTCAAGGTGGATGTGCTTTAACAAATGCCTTCATCCTCATGCCTTCTTGATCACTCAATGATTTTAAGGGAAAAATGCAGTACAGAAGTAATTTTATACTTGCCATACTTCATAATCTTTAATACTGTACAATCACATTTGTTCTGACTTTCATATCAGCAGACAAACTATGGGGAATACTAAGTAGTTAGGCTCAATGTTATTACCTCAATCCATCTGATTCTGTTCCTTATAAATGAATCTTTAATTAGTTATGTTACCACTGTGCTCACGTGTACACAATGCAGCTCTTTAATACAAAATTCCTGAAATATAAAATAAACAATAATCTCTGGCTTTCTGCTACTTCTCTGTAGTGCACTAGAGGTATACCTTATTTGATGCAAAGATTGCTTTGGGGATTGATAATCAACAAGAGTCAAACATGTAATGTTTTAGCTATCAAACTGGTTGGTTGATAGCAAGAAATGCATGTGGAATGAGTTGCTACAGTATAGTTTGCCTTTGCGATGGGAAATTTGGAACTGGAGAGAGTGCAGCAGCCCAGATTTATGCCTGGAATACCACATGGTCCCCCAGCACTGCCAAGAGTAGTGCAGAGACTGAGTGAAGAGCCAGAAATAACCCGTGGCCCAAAACAAAAGAATAAGGCAAAACAAACCCAAAGAGGCAAATATTTTGATACCGTCTTGATTTATTTTTTATTTATTTATTTTTTCTTTTTTGGGTCCACCCAGCGATGCTCAGGGGTAAGTCCTGGCTCTGCACTCAGGAACTACTCCTGGCAGTGCTTGGGGCCATATGGGATGCTGGGAACCGAACCCAGGTCGGCTGCGTGCAAGGCAAAAACCCTACCCACTGGACTATCACTCCAGCCCCATCTTGATTTATTATTAATGGTGCTAAATTCTCCTTATATCTCTTTAGACAGAATTCTTAAAGATGTACAGGAATAAACTTATCCTTGGCTTGACCATTCTGATTATATTGTAAGGTTTATGTCATGTCCGCAGTCTTTAATTTAAACAGATTTGTAGGCCAAAGCACTACTCATTACAGACAAGTAACATATTTTCTTTAGTGTAGTGGAAAAGTTATAAGACACCGGTTTGGTTTGGATGAGTAGGTATAGAAGCTAGACATCTGGAACTGAAATGATTGGAGGATAGGAGTAGGCATATAAACAGTAGAAACAGCTTGAAACTTAAAAAGTCATGTAATGAACAAAGAAGACCAGTGTCCTTCTCCTACCTCCCTCCTCCCTCCTCTGTCCCCTCCTTCTTTCCCTCCTCCCTCCCTCCCTCCCTCCTCCCTCCCTCCCTCCCTCTCTCTCTCTTTCCCTTCCTTCCTTTCTTCCTTCCTTCCTTCCTTCCTTCCTTCCTTCCTTCCTTCCTTCCTTCCTTCCTTCCTTCCTTCCTTCCTTCCTTCCTTCCTTCCTTCCTTCCTTCCTTCCTTCCTTCCTTCCTTCCTTCCTTCCTTTCTTTCTTTCTTTTCTTTCTTTCTTTCTTTCTCTCTCTTTCTTTCATTTTAAACATGCAAGGCAAGAATTTTATGGTGTACCTTGAGCATGAAGCTATGTACTGGACCTCTACTCCTTCCCCCAACTTGTTTCTTTTTTCTTTTCATTTTAGTATCCAGTTTAGTGTATTTTGCACTAGTTGCCATTGTTTCACCATATGTATATGTCCTGGTCTAAATCTTTTTGAATTTGCTTTTGCTTTTGTTTCTGTTCTCAGCACAAGTTCAAGAATTGTATCCTCAAACTCAAGCTGAGTTCCTCAATCTGGCCCAATCTTGGAATAAATCCATCAAAAATTCAAAGACTTATTTGAGTACATTATATCCATTATCATAGTTGCATTAGATTGATATCTTGTACATTCATTTCTTATTCTATTTCATATGCTATCTGCTTTAACTATTAAAGCCCTTTTAGTGTCACTTTAAATTCCTAGTATGATAATTTTGACATCATAGCTATGTCTGCTTGTGCTGATTGCTATAGCAATTTAAATAATACTATTTGAGTTTTGGTCTGCTGGGTGGAGGTCTGATGAGAGAGAAGTCCAAATGCTGGAAAATGGAGGCCCTCATGGAGTGAGGGGTCGTCTGGCTTGTTGCGAGGCTCTGGTGGGGGTGGTGGGCCAGGGCTAGAACCCACCATCCCTCCCGGGAGCCTCGTGAGCGGCTGGTCACAGGGAGAGCCATTAGCAGCTCTGCCCCATGTCTGCGAGTCTCTGGACCGGCATATCTGAGCCGGATTTAAGAAAGACTGCTGCAAGGTGGAACTCGATGAGCCAGGCGCTGATAGGCTGGTCTGCTGGGTGGAGGTCTGATGATGAGAAGTCGGATGTGGAAAATGGAGGCCCTCATGGAGTGGGGGGGTTGTCTGGCTTGTTGCGAGGCTCTGCTGGGGTGGTGGGCCAGGACTAGAACCCACCATCCCTCCCGGGCACCTCGTGAGCAGCTGGTCACAGGGAGAGCCAGTAGCAGCTCTGCCCCATGTCTGCAAGTCCCAGCAGACCAGCCTATCAGCTCCCGACTCATCGAGTTCCACCCCTGCAGCAGTCTTTCTTAAATCCGGCTCAGGTATGCCGGTCCAGAGACTCGCAGACATGGGGCAGAGCTGCTACTGGCTCTCCCTGTGACCAGCCGCTCACGAGGCGCCCGGGAGGGGATGGTGGGTTCTAGCCCTGGCCCACCACCCCAGCGGAGCCTCGCAACAAGCCAGACGACCCCCAAACTCCATGAGGGGCCTCCATTTTCCACATCCGGACTTCTCTCTCGTCAGACCTCCACCCAGCAGACCAGCCTATCAGCGCCCGGCTCAAGCGGCCGCTTGCAGCCGTGTGGTTCATCAATAAATGCTGGATTTAGAGATGCCTACAAGAGTATGCTACCTACACGGCAGAGCCTGGCCAGCTACCCGTGTTGTATTTGTTATTTGATATATATGCCAAATACCAGTAACAATTATAGACCTCATTCTGTAATGGATTGAGGTTCTTTATGTTCCTGGAGCAGCAGATGCCTTGGGCTCTACTAGCATGAGACAGGACATATTGAGATGTTACTGGGGCCCGCTCGAGCAAATCGATGATGAGCAGGAAGACAGTGATACAGTGATACAGTGATTTGATTTTTAGCAGGTGTTGCGACATTTTCTTAAGAGACTTACATGCTGAGTCATGTAAAACTGAAGTGATATAAGTAGGCTTTTCATATATGGTGGGGAGGTGTTTTGTGAATGAACATTTTAATAGTATTATGAACATTTATATGTTTTTTAATGAAGATTGTGTCTCTGGACAGTGAACTTTACACATTTTCCACTTTTTCTATCCATTTTATGTTTCAGAAGATTGTTAGAGGAGAACATTTTTCCCACCATACGTAGTATATTGAAAGGTCTAGAGCCACATAAGGCCTTTATCCTAGGTTGAACACCAGCACTGGCTGCAATCAGGAGTTTTCCTTCCCCAGAGTGAATTAGTCACTGATAATACTCTGGTAGATTTTCTCTGGGTAGCTAGTTTCTTTTGACAAGAATTGTTAAAAAAGAAGATAATGTACCAACACATTCAAAAATTGCTCCTCCCCTCTTTTGTTTCAGAAAGATGAGCGGATTTTTTTTTTGAATAATTTGTATAGGAACCTGATAAAATTCTTGGATGTAAATCTTACAAAACTGTGGGGGCACTTGCAATTTGGATCCCTCTAAAGAAAGTTCAGCTCTCAGAGTTCTGATTAATGAGCCCCAAAATCTGGGAAAATGCATCAGTTCAGGACTTTCTGTCCTGCCATAGATATCTGTGAAATCTTTGCTGGCAAGCAAAACTTTTTTTCACCTTTCTGTATTTTGTTTTATTTTGTTTAGGCGTTATGAATTGCAAAGCTGTTAACAAAAGAGCTTCAAAAACAATAGAGTTTTGTATTCTAGACATACCGTAATTTGACTTCAATTCTATCACCAGATTGAATGTAGCCACATGGTGTGCCCAGATTCCCTCCCACTCCCAGCCCCCTCTTTAACAGGCTGATTCACTGTAGTTAGGATTGCATATGTACATAGTGCTTTATCTAGTGGCCCAATGCATTCATATGTCATCCATGGATATCCCCTTTACCAATCCCCCCAGACCCCCTCACCCTCCCCCCATATGAAGAGAAAACAGATTATTATACCATAATCGTATAAAATAGTATACTCTAATAGTATAATAGTATACCATAATAGTATAACTGTTTCTCTCCTTCCTATCCCGGGAAGGAGGAGAAACAGACAAGGTGATCTGAAAGGTCTAGGGGCATTCTCAGTATATCCATGGTGTAAAAAAGCACTATCTAATATGCTACCTGCCCGGCAGAGCCTGGCAAGCTACCCGTGTTGTATTTGATATATGCCAAAACCAGTAACAATTATAGACCTCATTCCGGAATGGATTGAGGCTCTTTATGTTCCTGGAGCAAGCAGATGCCTTGGGCTCTACTAGCATGAGACAGGACATATGGAGATTACTGGGGCCCGCCTAGCAAATCGATGATACGGAAGACAGTGACAGTGAATTGTATTCAAAGGCTAGTGCCATTTTTGAACTTATTTTCCCCATCTATTTCCTTTACATGCCACAGAAAACTAAAGATATCTGGTACTTGTACATCTCCTTCAGACTTAATTTACTTCAAATAAGATTACCTAGATTCATCTAAGTTGCAACCAAATGCAAACAAACCTTCGTGCTCTATTCTCCTTACCACTTCTTTGTTGGCCTTTGTTCCTCCTCTCACATAGAGCCATTATGCTGAGATAAGCCCTTTTTGTTTTGCTTCTACACTCTGTGACTGTGTGCCTCAAAGGTCAACCTATGAGAGAAAAGTTCAGTGGTGTGACCCAGCACTGTCTACTCTCTTGAATGTTTTCAGCAGTTTTCTCCTGACATGCAAATACCTTAACTCCTAGAAATCCTCGATGTGGCAAACACTGAAGTATATTCTACTTCATAGACTAATTTCTTATGGCCAATATCATCTCCTCTAGAAGATGGTAGAGTCTAATACAAAATATCATCATCACTGTACAATTGCAAAGTGACGGCTACTGGGTAAGCCTTATACTTGCATGATTGCATAATCTGTGGTTAATGTGGAAAGAAGGTACCAGTGTCAGAGTAAAAGTATGTATGGAGAACTTAGATATCAGATATGAATGTGCTATTGTGCATGTTAGAAGTCAGTTCTGCAACCACAAAAAAAAAACAAGAAAATGAATATATTTAAATCTGGACCTGGTTATTTAAAATAAGAAATTTTACAAGTCTTGACTTGAGAATTTGTGAACTGACAGAATTCCAGTTTAAGTATGGAGAATAATGCTTCCTAGCACATGAGAAAATATATGAATTTAAGTATCATTATGGATTAACATGCTCCAGGCTGCTAATATATTGATACATTTAGCCAAGAAAATACTCAGTTTCATTAAACAGTAACTTATGTTAAATAATTAGTTAAATTGAAACTTTAAGCTGTTTTCTACATATTCTTTCATACGGTATTGCAGAATTCAGAACATGCATAAATCATTGTGGGGCCTCACTTCCGCCCTGCACTGAAGTATCACTCCTGAAAGGGCTTTGTAGGCTGCATAGTGTACTTAGGGATAAATTTTGGCTTGGGTGTGTGCAAAGAAAGCATCAATTACTATGTTATATCTCTAGCACCCGAACACACAAAAATATTAAATCAGAAGAGGACTCCATGTGAGACAGGCACTCAGAGACACAGATTCCCTTAGAAAACAATCATGACACATAGAATAATAGAGATGTATCACTTGATCACTGACATCCCTTTATTCATCGATTTGCTATAGCAGTTGCTAGTAACATCTCCATTTGACCCTATCACGTGCCAGTGTAGCTCAATGGCATCTGTTTGCTTCAGGAATACGAAGAGCCTCAAACCATTTATTCAGGGTCTTGACGAAGAAGTCTGTCCATCTTGTAGGTGGGCGGCCACGTGATCTTCTGACTTCCCATGGGATCCAGTCGGTAATGGTTCTAGTTCAGCAGTTGTCTCCAAATTGTATTAAATCAAGATGTATATACATATATATAAAAATAAATACACTTTTCAGAAGGACATATAAAATGTGTTTAGTAGAGATCGAGCATCTGCACCCATACTTTCTCTTCTAATAAATCCACAACAGCAAATATTGGGGAGAATGTATCAAATATTTGATTTTTAATACATCAGAGAGTCCACAATGAAGGATATTAATTTTTTAAAAATACAAGAAAACCATGTCAACCCTGTGTTTGTCAAAGTTTGGCACATTATAAGGGTCTCCATACAGAATCAAGTGTGAGAAACCTAGGAAGAGTTTCAACTCAGTGAAGTTTAGACTATACTGAATGGAAGAGAGAGTAATAGTCCAGATTGTTAAGTTCTCTGGAGAGTGCGGCACAGAATGTCACCGAGGAGAATAATGTCTAGAAAGAGATCTCTTCATAGCTGTGATAAAATTATTCTTGTGATAATTTTTCATAAGACTGATAGTGGAATATGAGTGAAACTGTAGGAATCAAATAGAGGACTATCTTATAGTATAGATGAAATCACATCCCTTTGCTCATAGAGGTCTCAGGAGACAGTCTATTCTCACTAGTCCAACTAGAAACATATATTCTTGGGCCATAGATTATAGAGAAGCAGGAAAAAGCAGGGCACCATAAAGAAGGGTGGAAATGTAATAAAGCACTTTCAAAATCTTATACGTACATGATTGATAAGTGAAAATGAACAGATTTATGTATTTTGCAGGCTGGGTCACAGCAAATTAATTGCAAAACTTAATTGGGCACTTATGACCAGGCATGCACTTGGAAAATATGCCCTGAGTGGAAAAAATTCTTAAATTAGAACACTGGGCATCTCACTTGCTCACTCAAGTGCTTGCTCTTTCCAGAATTCAAGACTGTTTTGTTAAACTAATTTTATTTTTAAGTACCTCTGAAGTGAGGCACAGGGAGTTGGGAATCTTCCAGGGAGATGCTCAGTTAATTGGGATATTCACTGCTTGAGTTGTACCTGAAATAAAGCAGGCCAGAGCACGAGTGTGTCTAGAACACCTGGGGCCACATAGCAGGTGGTCTTAGTCAGGTGGTATCTCTGACGAACTCAGGTCCTTCTTATGCAGATAATATAAAACTGACTCCAGAGAATCTTCCTGGCCCAGGAACTTACAGACTAAACTCTGCTGTATTTCCTAAAATAACTTAAAAGCAAGATCACACAAAATCAAAAGTTTTAGGAGTGCCCAGAAAAGCTCAAGAATATTTATAGAAATACAAAAATAGGCAGATTTTATCCCAACAGGAAAATTCTCTCCGACAATCAAATATGACCATACTTGTGATGAAGCAGGCAAATATAATGCATAGTGAAGAAGCAAAACTAAACTAGAGCTGACACAGATGTTGGAATGTCAGAGAAGGATATTAAAGCAATTATTAAAATTGTATTCCATATGTTCAAAAGTTGAGTGGAGGCATTAAAAGATTTTTAAAACCCAAAAGGAAATATAAAGCATAAAATGAAATACAGGGAAAACATTTTTTAAAATGAAAAGTCTATCAATGATCTGTGAATAATTCAAGTACAAGCAATGTATAAGCAATTAGTGGAGAAGGTAGAAAAAAAATTGAGGGAATATTGCTCATCCTCAGAAACTGAACAAGAAAAGACTAAACATTTTTCAATTTGATGGAAACTGTAAGCTCAAGACTCAATAAAATTAATGAATTCCAAATGCAAGAAATATGAATAAAATCACAGAGAGAATTATCAACTACTCAAACGAAACATGTAATTGGGGAAACTCTAGAGAACCCAAGGGATACATTGCATACAGACAAAACAGAAATGAGACGACTGGATTTCTGGAAAGTCATTTCAGAGGGCACTGGAGCTATAACTCTTAAGCATACAACAATGACAAGGAAAGTAAAACCTTTTATACTAAAGTATGTATTTTCAGATTATCTTACAAAAACTAAGGATAGTAGACTTTCCACATACATAAATGCTGAGAAACTTCATTACCATTATCTGTTTTTACAGAAATACAGAAGAGGTATCTAATGACAAATAAACACATAAAAATGTACAAGGATACTAGTTACCAGTAAAATGTGAATATGTTCTCAGTAAGACAACTATCGCTCACCTATTAAGATGGCTTAAATGGAAAGTTTAAATATCAAATGCTATTGAGGGGTTGAGGATCACTTGTATCACTTGTTTTCCCATTGCTCATGGATTTGCTCAAGCGGGCATCAGTAACATCCCCATTTGTTGGGAAAGATGTTCATTATTTTTGGCATATCGAACACACCATGAGTAGTTTGCCAGGCTCCTACCATGGCTCTGGGTTCACTCAAGGGGCCCAGTCCTTTTCTATGTCAGACCATCAACCATCCAGGGCCCATGGGGCAGAGTCCTGGGTATAGACAAGCCTATCTCCTATCTCCCACCTATTGATGTGGCAGGGCACTGCAGCCACACCTGCAACACCTCGAGTGTTCTTTAGTGATCAAATAACAAGATAAATTAGAAAACACAGAAAAAGGGCCAAAGAGAGGGTAGGGAGCTTGCTTTGCATGTAGCCGACTGAGATTTGATTGCCGGAAACCTATTTAGTCCCTTAAACTCCACTAGGAGTGATCCCTGAGCGTGAAGTCAGGGTTAGGGGTTGAGGATATAGCTCAGAAGTCTAGCGTGTATGACTGGCATACAAGTGTCCTCAAGTTTGATCCCCAGCACTATGTGGCTCCAGTGCCTTCCAAGGTAGAGCCCTCACAGGCCCAGGCCCACTTAGTTCTTTCCAATTGGAGCATTGAACAACAGGTTCACATGGTCAAGTAGATAATACTGGGAGTCTCTTCTGAATGCACTCAGCTTCGTATTAGGCTATCGTCTGCAATTCACACCACAACTCTCTATTATACTTTCTCTTTTCCTCATTATCTCACTCTCCCTCTCTCTCTCTGACTCTCCATTTTTTAAAATGAAGTTATTTTACATTTAAAATGCTATCAATCCAGGGGCCAGAGTGATAGTCCAGCTTGGAAGGCATTTTCCTTGCACACGGCCAGTCCATGCAGGCCTGGGTTCAATCCCGGCATCCCATATGGTCCCCGAGCACCGCCAGGAGTAATTCCTGAGTGCAGAGCCAGGAAAACCCCTGAGCATTGCCGGGTGTGACCCAAAAAAAAGAAAAAATAAAATAAAATAAAATAAAATAAAAAGATAGAATAAAATAAAATAAAATGCTATCGATCCTGTAAAATAATTAAACACTTCTGGTGGGACAATGAAATGGTACAATCATTTTTGGAAAATAGTGAAAATTTTCAAAAATATTAACTATGCACTTGTTATTAGATCTCATAATTCCAGTGATATATATTTACCAAAGATAAAATTAAAGTAAACCATGTATCAACACAAAGAACTGTGTATCATTATTAATATATTTACTTTTAGTATTCTTCAACATAAAATAATCTAAATGTATTTCGATCTACAAGTTTCAAAAAATTTGCTGTATATGTACAAAGCACAGAAACACATACGATGATTTTCCCTGTCACAGAGGTGAGAAATTCCATGAACACAGCTCATCACTTGCTAAATGTTATACTCTCATGTACCAATAAAAGGGGACAAATTAAAAAATATGACCACTTGTACCTCTGTGTAATATTTTTCCCTTACCATAATAACAGAAAACTAATGGAAGCAGTTTTTATTTCACATTTTAAGGTTTCCATCATAGTTGAAAACTTCCTTGTAGTAAAAATCAGTGAAATAATTTATTAATACTTCATCTTGACTAAATAATGCAAAGTATTTCAAACAAAAATATCTATTTTTTCCAAAAAATATTGGTTCCTCTCATCCAATTATATAATTTTCATTTCCTTTGTACCACAGAATAAAACATGATCAGTGGTTATAGTAAGAAAAATAATATCTATATTTTAATGATAACTCCACAATCCAACCTTTACTCTGAAAGTAGAACTATCAGGTGTTGGTCTCTAGTGACTTCTATGTGGTATTTCTTGAGCAATAACATGCTATTAAAGACGTTAAATAACCCTAATGTGTCATCAATTCTGACTCATATGGGACCAGTGTATGAAAGCTACCCTATATATACTAGATGAAAGTACTTCATGACTGTTATTTTGTTATTTTTCTGAATTAAACTGGTTGTTTTATACTTCATTATGCTCTGTGAATTTTTTTTTATCTTTTTAAAATATTTTTATTATTTTTTAAATTTTTAAAAAATATTTTATTATACAACCATGAGATATACAATTACAAAGATGTTCATAAGATGTTCATATTTGGGTTTCAGCCATACAGTGTTCCAGCACCCATCCCTCCACCAGTGCCCATTTCCCACACACCAATGTCGCTGATTACCTCCTCCCCTCCCCTAGCCTGTCTACATGCTCTGTTTATTTTCTAGCACATAAATGCTGCATAACATAAAATAATACTGAAAATATCTCTATATTTTTATTTGAAGCTTGAGAAATTTGTTATAACCTTTTTTTTTTCTGTTTTGGGTCACACCCGGCAATGCTCAGAGGTTTCTTCTGGCTCTGCACTAGGTAATTACTCCTGGCGGTGCTCGGGGACCATATAGGATGCCTGGGATCAAACCCAGGCAGGCATGGGCCGGTCACATGAAAGGCAAATACCCTACCCGCTGGACTATCACTCCGGCCCCTTCTTTCTATGAAAATATTATTATGTAAATATATATGACTACAGCGACACAACATTTAGCATGGTTTACATATTTTTCTTAAATAAATATATGGATTTAACACAGAAACTTCACAAAACAAAATCAGAAATAAGGTCAGATGGATTTCATTTCTGTGAACTTTTTCTTAAATCTATTTTCTACTTTTAGAATAAATGAGTTTACAAAAGTTACCACTGTTTATTTTTGAAGATATTAGTCACCACTAATGTCTGTGTTGTTAAATAAACAAGTTAATATTTTTGAAATTTTAGAATGTTTTATTTCCTTAATATTCAACTATCATGAAAAATGAATTAATTTTTCTACAGTGGAGAGATGGATAGAATTATGAATACAGATTAATCTACATAGATATTGAAGGAGATGGATGTTATTGATAGCAGTAATAAAATTGACTTACTTTATTTTTCATAGACAAGATATGAAGGTATTAATATTTCATTAAGTTGACAACCTTCTCATTATGTTGTGAAATGTCATGATTCATAGATGTTTTCAAATTTATAGTATGTGCCTTATAGCACATACTAACATTAACTTCATTGAAATAGCATTATTGGCTTACCTTAAGAGTTATGCAAAACATGTTCATGCTATTTTACTGTAGGGGTTTATTAATGATAATGTTTTAAATGTCAATCTTCTCTTTCGAAAAGATCATAGCATGAGTTTTCCTTAGTTATTAAGAAAAATGCAGTCATGAGTCATTTGGCGATCAAAATAGTTCTATAAAATGTGTGGCAAGAAGATAGTGTACATGTTTGAGAATTAGGGTACAATTACTTAAACTTGGAAAGTGTAGTTTATCACAAAAGGACATAAATGCAATAAAAAATTTAAAAACAAACCTGAGACACACACTCATCCCAGTTATCCAACATGAAAGAAAGCTATGGCCCATCTTCGGTACACTGGTCTTTGAGCTGAAAACTCTGCTGTACTTTATGGAAGGAGAAAGTCATGTTCCACCCTACCAAAATCCCAGAAGCCACACCTACCCTCCACAGTCACAGCCATGCAAACACTCTATGTTAAATGCTTAAGAAATAATCTCTGCAGAAATGCCAAACTGACAAAAATCTCAGTTACACAGTCTTTGGACTGAGAATTTTGGCATCTTCTCAGAATGGGAACACAGTCTCCCTAACCTTGTACTGTTGGACGCACCAGTAGTCAATCCCAAGGTTACTGCCCTATAAACAATGGCCCTATTTATAGCTTCTGGACTAGTGTTGAAAGAGATGCAGAAGCCAAACTGCTGAAATTCATTAGCCTCGTTCATCAGATCCTGTAATTTTGCAGTATACTCTAGTGCATGACACTTCCAAATTCCAGGATACTGACCAGAGCAGGAGTATATTTTATTAGATGGAAAAGTAGCATAGAAGACAACTGAACTCAATCACTTATATCACTTGTCTTCCTGTTGTTCATCGATTTGCTCAACCGGGCGCCAGTAACAGTCTCCATTCGTTTGGAAGAAGTCCATTATTGTTACTGTTTTTGGCATATTGAATACACCACAGGAAGCATGCCAGCAACCCGAATTCAATAAAAAAAAATTACACAGAAGACTCACAACACGCACCTTAGTAAACCCTCAGACAATAACTTTACTGACACCATTGTGAGAAATAAGATATTCACAATTTTTTTTACTGAGTAGTTTTCAATAATTTCATTAGTCATTTTATTCTAACAAGCAACATAAAATAAGCCATTTTTTTGCCTAAGGGGATAGGTTGAGGAGGTGCTGGGAAACTGTGACAATGATAAAGAAAGGTTAACACTAGTGGTGGGATTGGTATTGGAACTTTGTATGCCCAAAATAAGAATGTTATGGACAACCTTGTCACTGACAGTATTTAAATACAGTTAAAAAGAAAAATTGAACCACCGATACTTGAATTACACAATATGAAAGCATTTTCTAGATGCTACTTTACAGTGATGTGTTCTAACATTTAGAGTAAATATTTGGAACATAAAGAAATGGCATTAAAAATGCTTTGTAATTCAAGGAGGCAGAAAACAATAAAATCTTAAAATTAGCAAAGAAAAGAAATAAAGATTGAGGAATAAATATATGAAACAGAAACATAGTGAAAGACTAATATTAAAAAATTATACAGTGAGAGATTGTGCAACAAATAGAAATTGATAATTTCACATAAATATAAAATCTAGAAAAACTCAACCATGAAAAAATATTCTGAGCATACTAGTTATGATCAAGGAGAAAATATGATAACAATATTTCAACCAAAAAAGAACTAAACTTAAGACCACTTTCTCTGGTTAATCTTACCAAATGATAAAATATTTAATATTAGTCTTCATAAAGTTCTCTGAAAAATTGAAAACAATGAGTCCCCCTCATTTATTTTACAATGTAAGTATTACTCCTATACCAAAGTCAGTAAGAGAAACTATAAACAAAGAAAAGCATTGGTCATTATCCTAAAGACCTCAGATGCAAAAAATATTTTTTGTGGGAAATGGGCACACCTGGTGATGTTTAGGGCTTATTCCTGGTTCTGTACTCTGGTTTGGCTCCTGGGTGGGGCGCGGGAGACCACATGGAATGCCAGGTATCAAATACAGTCATCGGGTGCAAGGTAAGCACCCTAGCCCTACCCCACTAGACACACGGTACAGTCCAGGGCCTGCAGATATTTGCATCATAATAACAACACTAATTTGACGCCAAATTAAAGGGACATGCACAACTCCTAAGTTTGATTTATCTCTGGGTCATTGAAACAAGAAACTATGACAAAGCAACCATAGACAAGACAATATATTCTGGTATAGAAATAGACACATATATGTGTGTCTATCTGTCTGTCTATTGGCTATCTGTCACCCATCAATCTAACAGAATGCTATTAATCCTTTAAACTAATTGTATGAATATTGAGGAATTTTACTTAGAAAAACAATTCAGAGAGAAAGAAAAAATATTCTACTACTGTACTTATTTGAAAGGCACCAGCTAGAACATGTAAAAAAGAGAATAGAATGATAGGGACCATTGTGGGTTTAGGGAACTTGGTGAGACATTATCCAAATGACACAAACTCCCAATTATAAAGCGAGAACTAATTATAGTGAATACTAATTCATATACTGTATACTTGAAAGCTTCTAGAAAATCTTTAATGTTATTATCACAAAAATAATCATGGTGAAAGGATTTCAGCTAAACTTACCATAGCAATCATTTTACTATATTTGTGCTGTAAATCATGTTATAACCTTACATTCATAGATACAAAATTTCATTTACATCTGAAGGAAGTGATAAAAGAAAAAATCTAAACTGGGAGCAAAGTATTTGCTAATTACAAAGAAAGATAAATGTAACACTACATCTGATTACTTATATAGCAGAACTTAATCATTTGATTAAAATGCACATCACCAGTAATGGGACAAATCAAAATTATATACCACTAGATTAAATGTACTCAACTCACTGCAGGAATCTTCCTGTCATAAATAGATAACTTGATAACTTGATTATACTCTAAAATTGTTGGAGAATCCTAAATAGCCTGAATTTTTACCTAACAACTAATTTGCAATTATCAAATTTTAGCAAGTTCATGAAAAGAAAAATTGAGAAAGTATTTCTGATTAAAGAAGACTAAATGGATGTGACATTTGCATTTTTTTGGTGCAGGTGGTACTGTCCAAACAGTGCTCAAGAGGCCTGGCCACCAGCCATTTTCTATCAACCTGGTTGATGCATCAATACAAGGACTGAGAATGTTTCCCTGCTCAGAGCGTGCAGTGCAGAATATCAACAGATTATACCTGAGAATGCTTCCCTGCTCAGAGCGTGCAGTGCAGAATATCACCAGATTACGCCAGCAGTGCTCAGTCTCAGTTGATTGCAGGGTCACACCCAGCATTCTTGGGGTTACCAGAGTTATATGCAGATTCCCAGTGGTGCTCGGGCACCCTATGGTGCTAAGAAGGAATCAAGGTCAGTTGCATGTGACCCATATGCCTCAGTGCTGTTCTCTGCCCACCTCCTAGATGGCGATTAAGTAGAAACTCTGATCCTGAGCTGCGTCTTTTATTCATTGACTACAGTACTGGAATAGTTAAGTGAAGCTCAAAAAGAGCTGAAGATTCATATTTTAATATTTCAATATTTAAATTTATTATTTAATATTTATATTGAAGAGATGTGCCCCTTATCTCTTCGGGCACATCTCTTCAACTCTACAATTCTCCCTGCATTAACATTCGCCTCAGAGACCTGGGCCCTACGAAAGCAGGATGAGAATGCTATTTGGTTCTCCCAGAGAGGAATCAAAAGAGCTATGCTTGGAAAATCACGCCTCACTCAAGTGAGAGAAGGGAATCTCTAGTTCTGACCTCCATCGCTATTCCAGAATCAGGGACACTGTCTCGTTTGCCAAGGCATCGAAAATCAGATGGGCTGGACATGTAATGTGATTTGGAGATGACCGCTGGACTGGAGCCGTTGCCGACTGGATCCCAAGGTATGTCAAAAGATCACATGGCCGCCCACCTACAAGGTGGTCAGACTTCTTCATCAAGACCCTGAAAGAACGGTTTGAGGCTCTTTGTATTCCTGAAGCAATTACAGATGCCATTGGGTTACACTGGCACATAATAGGGTCAAATGGAAATATTATTGGCGCCGCTTGAGCAAATTGACGAATAATGGGATGGCAAGTGATCGATATTTATATTAAGCTTTTACAGAGCATGTATTATAGGAAATAAGCATGGAAGTTTTCAGAAGTAATTGACCATCAAGCCAACAATTGTGAGGAAAACATACCTATTATACTCACAACTTCTTTGTAATTTGAACTTACCTCAAAATGAAAAGGACAATTTATTAAAAATTACATCCTGATCTGCACGTACTCCTGGAAACTTACTAAAACAGTCACAGTACAACAATGAACATGCAGATTCACATAGCCTAAGAGAATTGACATGTACAAAACAGAAATGATAGCTAATGTTACTTTTGAAAACATCTATGTAGGAAAGAGCAGGATGATAGAAGTATTAATTTTACAGTCATATTCTAGAAACTATTGGAATCAGAGAAAGCCATGATGGAGATAAGAAGAGTAATGCTAAAATGGTGTGTAAGGGTGGGTTGTGAATGACAGCAGTGATTAGATATAGGGTCAGTGCCAGTTCAGTACAATTATATCTTATTCAATATGAAGCATACGCAAAGTCATTATGACCAATGAGTTTGTATTTCTAGTTACCATTTGTTAGGATTACAACAACTTTTTTAGAGAACAAGTCTCATCTAGAAGAAGTCAAGCAAAATAAAAACTAAAGTGATTCTTACCCAATTCACAACTTTACTTAAAAATTGTACCATAG